>JAQFVV010007869.1:0-52895 GCA_028023455.1 Epiperipatus broadwayi
CCGGATCGTTACACTATATATATATTTTTTTACTAAAAATAACATCATCATGTTTTTAATTACTACTTCCAACAGTTTAGAAATTACAGAAATAATCAAAATTTGTCTATAATCATCAAAAAGTAATGGATCATCCTTTTAAAAAATAAATGAAATAATACAAACTTTTAAACATGTGGGAAATGATCCAGTATTTGGGAAACATTAAATAAATAAAAACACAAAAATATTTATTTTCTTTAAATCTTTTGTTATTAAAATATCTAATACAGTTAAATGAACAGTATTTAAACAGTTCCAAATCAGTAATATTTCATGTATAAAACAGTTAAGGCAAGAAGAAACAAATGACATCTTGTATTGGTACACTATTTATTGGCACTTAAATCAGCAATACAATTTTTATTATTTTATACTTTCAACAAATTATCATTGTGTTTTATAAATTTAATTTGGATTGACAAAGTTTTTATTGAAAAATTAAGTGATTTTTATTTTAAAAAAATATTTTAATCATTAAAAATTTTTTTTTTTGATAATATTAAAATTTTAATTTTCTGATATCATATCTAAATTCAGTATTTAATTTTTTAAAATTTGCTCCATTTTTTTCAAGATTATTTTTTCTAGTAAATTATCAATTATCCATGCTGAGCAACTTTTGTTATTGGAGGTCAATTTAAAACAAGATATTTATTGTGTAATAAAAGATTTATGAATATTCTGAAATTTTAAAAATACAGAATCAACATTATTCAAAGCAAAAGTTTTCCAGTTCTGTGGAATTACTCCTTAACATATAAATGAGTATATATATATATATGTTATATACTCCTTAACATATAAATGAGTATATATATATATATGTTATATACTATCACAAAATTATCTAAAATAAATATTTTCACAACTCATGTTTTAGATTCTGGTTCAATTTCACAAATATATGATCAATATAAATTGATTAAAATGAGTTATATATGTAGACAAAAAGATCACTTGACTAAACCCATAATTACATGGTTACTTTTAAATATTAAGAAGTAGATCCAAATGCATTATAAGTTAAATCTATTTTTACATTATCCATAAGTACGACTGAAAAAGAAAGTAAACATAATAACAATACATTAAGTTCAGCAACAAAGTCTAGAATCACACTTATTTACAATCTATATCAAGCAACTAAGAAAAGCTGAAATTAATAAAAATTCATTATGTAAAGAAAAGAATTAGAATATGGTAATTCATCCCTATTTTTATAAAAATTATTATATGCAAATGAATCTCTGGAGAAAGGATGTTTAAATATCCAATTCATCCAAGATTCAATTAAAATTATTACATCATAAAGACCTATAGAAAAAAATTTAAATAAGCTATGAAATCATCAAAATTAGTTTTAATACTGTGTATATTTAAATAATAAACATTAAATACAGAAAAGGTTTATTCTTGATAAAAGCCTGCATTCGGTCTCATTTTAGGAAAATTTCATTTCATTTTTAATTAAAACGCACAGAAAATTCAAATTATTTCTAATGTAAATCAACCATTCTCTATACAAGTCAAATTTTGATATTTTTATATTTTTTTAACCAATCATAAAAGAATTTTAATCAGTGAAATTATATTTTGATTTATGAAAATATGTTGACAACTTTCACTTAATAAAATATCAAAAACATATCCGATTTTCTTTTCAGCAAAAATGATTAAATTAAACTACACAAATTAAGCAAGTAACTTCAAAACTTGAAATATTTAAATTGCATTTTGTATAAAAAATATTTTCTATACTATTAGCAGTAAATATTTTAATATCAAATCATTGTGTTATTTTTGTAATAACTGCCAGTGTATCTGTATTTTCTGATCAGGAGTTCCTGGTATTATGATTTCATAATTCAATTAAAAACTTTCTATTATTGGGCTTTAATAAAGATACTTCATTTTCATACACATTTCATAAATTTGCTAAGAAAATTATTCTTGATTACTTTTGACATTATTGCATATAGAATCAATATCTGCCTGATGTTTGCAATAATAAATAGCAGTATAAATAACTTTTAGTAATTGTATTTTTTGCAAAATATTTGTCAAAATGATTGTAAAATTGTTACTTACAATGGTGGAGTTTAATGTGTTATCAGATTGATAATCTCTACAAACATTGCATCTTTAAACCTGCTTCTCTTTCAAAAACATTTGCCTACAGATAGCTTTTTTTAATGAATAAGTTTAGTGTTAACATCTAATACATAATATGAAGTTTCCATTTCTAGGCAACAATTTATTGTATATTATAAATAAATCTATTATTATAAATAAATTTCTAATTACAATAACGTAAAATATAAGCTTTTAAAAATATAGTATTAAAAAAAAATTAAAAGTAATTAAGCACAAGTGCGTGTGTGGCGCAACTGCTCCCAAAAGCTATTAATACAAATACAAATAGCTAACTAAAAATATTAAAACAGCTGAGCGCTTTCAAAGGATCTTGCCTTCATAATCATAGCTTGCTTATGTTTAAATTTATGCAAATATGCTAATTCCATCTTTTTGATAGAGAAAAACATGTGTCCTTCCTGTTTATGGCATCGCTGTCGCGAGAGATAAATAAAGCCTCTTTGATCTTTCTTTTGAGGTCATGTCTCTCTCTACATACGATGGTAGGATTGTCCGGAATGCACTCATGGTGACTTGTGCACTGGTGCTGATAAAAAACTGAATAAGTAGAAGGATCGTTGCGAGTTCTATTGTACGAATACTTGTGTTGTGCCAATCGTGTGGCCAGAGATGCTCTGCTTTCCCCATAATATGTGCCTTTGCAATAGTTATTTGGACAAGCAATGTTACATACTGTATGGGGGGTCTGTAACAGTGGAGTTTGATCTTTGGTATTGTTAATTAGATTGTTAGAATTTGGAGGGGTTCGAAAACAGAGCTGATATTTGTTGTTAAGGATGGCAAGAAACTACATTCCATCCTTAACAACAAATATCAGCTCTGTTTTCGAACCCCTCCAAATTCTAACAATCTAATTAACAATACCAAAGATCAAACTCCACTGTTACAGACCCCCATACAGTATATAACATTGCTTGTCCCAAATAACTATTGCAAGGCACATATTATGGGGAAAGCAGAGCATCTCTGGCCACACGATTGGCACAACACAAGTATTCGTGTACAATAGAACTCCCAACTGATCCTTCTACTTATTCAGTTTTTATCAGCACCAGTGCACAAGTCACCATGAGTGCATTCCGGACAATCCTACCATCGTATGTAGAGAGAGACATGACCTCAAAAGAAAGATCAAAGAGGCTTTATTTATCTCTCGCGACAGCGATGCCATAAACAGGAAGGACACATGTTTTTCTCTATCAAAAAGATGGAATTAGCATATTTGCATAAATTTAAACATAAGCAAGCTATGATTATGAAGGCAAGATCCTTTGAAAGCGCTCAGCTGTTTTAATATTTTTAGTTAGCTATTTGTATTTGTATTAATAGCTTTTGGGAGCAGTTGCGCCGCACACGCACTTGTGCTTGAATACATACATTTCCCAAAAGTAAAATTATTTAACTTAAAAGTAATTAAGAAAAAACAGTGAAATGCATATAAGAAAAATTCGAAATTAATAATAATAATAAACATTTAATTAAATAACTATATACCATAAAAACTGCAAAATTATTTGATAAAATATTAGATATTTTAATAAATGCATAAAATTATATAAGTTAATTTAAAAATGAGAGAACTAAATTATTTTGGCAAAAATATGCTATTTGAATGCTCAAAATTAGATTCTTTAGGGATAGAAAATAATTAATAATATGCTAGAAAGGATTGATGAGAATGAAAAGAAGAGTATTCAAAGAAATTGATAGATGATATTAAGATATTTTTTAAAAAAAAGATTGATATAAGCCTTTAAACAAAAAAGCAAATTATTTACAGAAAGTAATTTGGATTGATATTTGAGACTTTTTGATAAATGAATAATAACAAGAGTAACTAATCTTGCACATATATGATTCTATTTTTTTAATATTATACAAGCACATTTATATTTTGCTGTAGATATATTCTATTTTTTAAATAATACATTTTGATTATATATATATATATATTATCTATGTAATAACTTTATTATTATTATTCACAAAAAATGAAACATGATTTAGAATTGCAACGAAATAAAATTATTTTATTAAATTCAGTAAAGCAAATTAGTAGAAAAAAAATCATAACTGAATAAAGTGTAATGAAACCTATTATTTTGATTTTTTTTAAAAAACTATTTATAGAGTAATTTTTACATCTTCATTTACAACTATATCCTGTTACATAAAAACTACATGAACATGTTTTTATTAAAAGGAAATGGATCTTTTCATTAAAAAACGCTTTTTAAAAAAAGCGATATTGATTACTATATTTATTAGCTATTTGCTATTTTAATTCTGTGATTTAGAATAGTTAAGAAAAATGTCATACAAGTTTTTTACTGTGATTTTTAAAATATTATTATTACATAAAATATACAGTATATGTATTTTAATTTATTTTAATTTTGTTTTAGCGATCGTTGGTTTCTTTTCTTTTTTTTTAAAAAAAAAAAAAGAAATACTGTAATTAATAGTTTTATTATTTTTTTAAATTTAAATTTTATAATAAAACTTAATATAAAAATTTGAAATATTGTCAAGCTTTGGTGGCCTAGTGGTTAGCATTACTGCCTTCTAAGCAGTTGGCCCAGATTCGCTTCCCGGTCTACACATTTGACATATGAAAATATATATATATAACCATGAAGTTCACTATATTAACAGAAAAATGCATTTAAATAATGTAAATGATATAATCTATATCAATATCAAATTATACACAAAATATTAACAATTCACCATTTTTAATATGCATATTCTGAGATATTTTATTTTTAACACAATATCTCCAAAACTTAAATCCTATTTTATCTATGAGTTGTTAAAAATTAAAACCAGAGATCAGATTTAGCTCCTATTGACATTATAGTAACCACTTGGAGTCTTAAGATTATTGCATACAAATTTTAATAATAGTAGTTATCTTTTCTTAAAATTCGAATTAATTATTTCCTAAGGATGAAAATTTATTGTTAGGTTTAAAAAGTAAACACTTTTTTTAATGTACTAAAAATCATTTGCTTCTCTCCAAATAACTTATCTATAGGTTAACAAAAGCAAAACAAATCCATTTTATTTTGAATATAATGGGAGAAAGAGGTTTAATCTCCATTCATCTTCGAAGTAAAAAATTTCAAAAAGCACACAATTATATATGTTTTATATCACAGGCAGCAAAAATTGATATTATAAAAACAATCAAATTGCTTGGAATGATTACTAATTAAATACAGTATATTTCTATAAATAAATATTATATTAGATTAAAAATGTATTTCTTCAATTTACTTAACTATTGATTTTCAGCAAGATGATATAATTATTATTTAAAATAATGTTTGAAAACTAATTTCTTGGCAAACATTCTGCACGATTTAAGAAGAAAATAAAATTCCTAAAAATAATGCTACAAGTATATCCATAGTGGACGGATGTCAGGGTGAAATGCATTCACTTAGCCATATCCAAAATCATGTAAGTTTGACATCTTCAGAGCATTTTTTAAACACATTTCTTTTTTTTTTTTTTAAGTAAGTGCTCAGGCCAATCTATTTAACTTGCAGTTAGTCAGGAAATGTGATTAACTACTTTTAATTGAATAATCAACATTCCAAGATCTCAAAGTAGTCAGACATAAATTATTGAATAAAAATATGATTGTGATACCAACCCCCATAACAAATGAAGAAAACATGATCTTAGGTGCTGAATCCAGATCTTATCTTTATTCTCACAATCTAAACATACTTTGAAATAACGAAAGTTGTTAAGTAAAATGAATATTTTTTACTGCCATGAACTTGTTTATAATCAGCTGCAAGTTTTAAAGCACAGGTATTAGAACAGCACTCTAGATATGACAATAATTCTTTTATTTGCGTTATAATTTCACTTAAGTTTTAATATTAATATTTATTCTAATTTTAAAATTAAATAATATTTATTTATTTATTTACCTATGTCATCCCTAATATCATAATCTCTACATTTACTATTCCATAATAACCTAGAAATGTACAGTCAATTATTTATATCAGTACAATGGAGCCATGCAATATGCGTTTTCAATTATATGCTATTTTAAAACAAATATAAATTTAAAAAGTGAAAACAAATATATCAAATTTATTAAGTGCAAGCAGATAACATTGTAATAATGTGAAAGCTAAAACCTTCAAAAGATGTGCTTTAAACATGCTTATGTAACAGCCAATCAGATGTAATAATGACTGCATGTGGAACTCTCAATTCTAAAACACTAGTCAGAACTATAAGAAAAAGATGGGACCCACCTTCTTCTATGCTTAAATTTTATATATAAATAAGCCAGCTCAAGCATTCTGAATTAAGAGTGTGAAGCTTAAAATACCTTCACATTTAATTACTAAATATTATATATAAATAAACAATGTGAAATCTTTCGATTTTCTATGAAGCAATTTTCAAATCTAATGAAATGATAGTAACAAATGTAAATATATCAAATTTATTAAGTGGAAGCAGATAACATTGTAATTACGTGAAAGCTAAAACTTCAAAAGACGTGCTTTAAATATTCTTATGTAACAGCCAATCACATGTAATAATGACTGCACATAGAACTCTCAATTCTAAAACACAAGTCAGAACTATAAGAAAAAGATGGGACCCCTTTTTTATGCTTAAATTTTATATATAAATAAGCCAGACTCAAGCATTTCAAATTAAAAGTGTGAAGCTTAAAATACCTTCACATTTAATTCACTAAATATATATAAATAAACAATGTGAAATCTTTCGATTTACTATGAAGTAATTATTGCATTGTTTGTTTATATAATATTTAGTGAATTAAATGTGAAGGTATTTTAAGCTTCACACTCTTAATTCAAAATGCTTGAGTCTGGCATATTTATATATAAAATTTAAGCATAGAAGAAGGTGGGTCTTACCTTTTTCTTATAGTTCTGACTTGTGTTTTAGAATTGAGAGTTCCACATGCAGTCATTATTACATCTGATTGGAAGTTACATAAGCATGTTTAAAGTGCATCTTTCAAAGGTTTTAGTTTTCATGTTATAAAAATGAAAACAAGAAAATAAAAAAAACAATAACATTTTTCAAACTTAAATATTCTTTATGAATCTTATTACCATGGCAGAGAATTTTTTTTCTTCTGCTAAATATCATTTTCTCAAACGTGAATTTATGTGATCATCTTATTTTTCGGGATTGAAATACTTTACCTGTTCAGCTTAGTAGAATTATTTAAAGCATGTGCACTAATATTTTTCCTAGTGTTTTTTTTTTTTTCAAAAATTTATATTTTTCATAGTGCAGTATTCAAGGTCAAGATATAAACACATAATATATAATGAATATGTAAATAATAATAATTGTATAAAAATAATGAATATGTAAATGTAGAATAAAAGTAATGTATAAATAAAAATGTAAAATAACTGTATAAAAATTAAGTATAATAATGTGTAAAAATTACAATGCTATTAAATCATAGACAGTTGTATAATAATAGAAAGCTTAGCTGACCTTATAGGGTCAGAAAACTATGTAAAATACTATATATGGTGAAAAATGTGAAAATACTGTGTGTATGTAAAAACATAAATGAAAACACCATATATGGTTAGGAATGCAAAAGACTCCAGAAGTCTTGAGGGGTATATAAACTCTCATAACCTGTTCTAATTGTTCTGATGTTCTGAAATGTTCTGAATATGTTCCAGGTATGTTCTGAGCTTTAATTATTTTATTTCACCTTATAATAGACTATGTATGTAGTTGAATTTAACCATATTAAACTATAATTTTACCATCTCAATTCTGCCTTTGTCCATTTATTTACTTTCTGGTCATAAGACACAGCAAATTGGCACAGTAACGACAGGAATAGAACCTGACAACATATTGGCGCAGTAACAACAGAAATAGAATCACTGCTATTGGCACAGTCGGCACAGGAATTGAATCAAAGAAAGTGACAGTAATACAGGAACAGAACTGCATTAAAAATTGGCTCGGTCATCATAGGATCAAATCTCGAAATAATTGCCTAAACAGCAAGTGGATTTGAATCAACAGAGAAATGGTGAGCATAACGCAAGCTTCTATTTGCGAATTTAATGTACAAAATCCAAGTGATTGGCCACTGTATATTCAGAGAATTAAAAACTACTTTATACTAAATAGTATTATGGAGAATACTGTAAAAGTAGCCTCATTACTTTGCTTTGTAGGCGAAAGAGTAATTGAAATAGCTAACAAACTGTGTGAAAATTCGCCGGAGACACAGAAATACGATGAGCTTGTAAAACAGCTAAATGAATATTTCAATCCCCAGCCATCCAAGTTTATTGCTCGATTGCACTTTAGAAGCAGAAGGCAAAGAAAGAATGAAAAAATAAAAGAATATGACATTGGTTTAAGAGAGATGGCAAGGCCATGCCTTTTCAGTAAATATTTAGATGAAGCCCTTATGGAACAGTTATTATATGGAATAAATGATGATCAAGTGAGGCAGATCTTATTGTCAATAAGAGATGTAACTTACGAAGAAGCTATCAGACGTGCAACAGCATATGAATTGCAGCTTGACCAAGCAAGAGAGTTCAGAAGTTTTACGAAAACAGAACCACTTCAAACTACAATATTTAAAATGTTTGGAGTTAAACCCAAAACCGATAAACAAATTAAATGTTTTCAATGTAGAAAAATTGGTCACAAAGCCCGTGAATGCAGTTTACCAGAAAATGAAAGTCATCGGAAAATAATAGAATATCCTGAAAGATGGCACCACCATACAAAGCCGAACAGAGAACTTATGTGCAAAGCGATGGAAAGTAGCTACATAAAAAGTTCTACTATAAACGAATCCGATCAAATTATGCTGAATGTAAAATTATTCGGCAAACCATTAAGCATGGAAATTGATAGCAAAGCAGGAATATCACTGATAAAGTGTAAAGATTGGGGAAGACTAATCCAGAATTTGAAATTACCTCCAAGGATAGAAAATACTCAACTCAAGCTCTGGGATGCTAATACAAATCCCATAAGAATATTAGGAGTTGCAAATGTAAAGGTAGAAACAACGAAATCTAAAGAAATACTATTAATATATATCATGAATGGAGATATTAACCTGATCATTGGCCATGAGTGGTTCGCGCCCCTAGGCATAAAAATATGCATTATAAAAAAAAATTGACATAGAATCGCAAGTCAAAAATAATTACCCCAGCTTATTCAAAAAAAGAACCAGGAAAATTAAAAACCTTGCCTGTAGAGATAGAGTTAAGAGACAGAGGAAAACCTATTGTAACAAAACCCCAGAAAGTACCTATAGCACAGCAAAAATTGGTGCATCGAAACCACCACCAACAAACAGTAAATTGGCATAGCACAGCAAAGATCGTCAGCAACCGTCTAAACTCACAGACTATGTTAGGTGAAAAACCATACTTCTGGAGTGGGAGAGGAGTGCAGTATTCAAGGTCAAGGTATAAACACATAATGTATAATGAATATGTAAATAATAATAATTGTATAAAAATAACGAATATGTAAATGCAGAATAAAAGTAATGTATAAATAAAAATGTAAAATAACTGTATAGAAATTAAGTATAACAATGTGTAAAAATTACAATGTTATTAAATCAAAGACAGTTGTATAATAATAGAAAGCTTAGCTGACCTTATAGGGTCAGAAAACTATGTAAAATACCATATATGGTGAGAAACGTGAAAATACTGTGTGTATGTAAAAACGTAAGTGAAAACACCATCTATGGTTAGGAATGCAAAAAACTCCAAAGGTTTTGAGGGGTATATAAACACTCATAACCTGTTCTAATTGTTCTGATGTTCTGAAATGTTCTGAATATGTTCCGAGTATGTTCTGAGCTTTAATTATTTCATTTCACCTTATAATAGGCTATGTATATAATTGAATTTAACCATATTAAACTATAATTTTACCATCTCAATTCTGCCTTTGTCCATTTATTTACTTGCTGGTCATAAGACACAACACATAGTATAACTTTAATGAAATACTGTATTTTTTAGAATCATGAATAAAAATTTCAAAATATATTGTGTAAAATACTTTCGTTAAAGGAAAAAGTGAGAAGTGTTTGATATAATAAAAAAAGAAAAGAAGTTCATATGTATGTGTATGTTTAAATGCACATATATATATATATATATATTGTACCCTTTTCTATAGGTCAAGAAATAGTTATAATGGTCAATTACTAAAAAAAATTTTAAATTTGAGAATATATTTATTGATGTATTGAATATATTAAATTTATAGAGTCTGTAAAGTTCAATTTAAAGCTAAAGCAAATACCTGATACGTAAAATCATTTAAAAAATTAGTTAAAAAAAGATTAAAGAATTGCTCATATGGTTGTAAAAGCTGGCCATATTAAAATAACACAGCTATCAGTAATAAAAATGTATTTAATAAGTCAATTTTAATAACTTTAAAACTTAGAAGAAATTAATATTATATAGTATTTAAATTTATAAACTATATTAAATAATAAAAATTAGTGTAATGTATTTGAATAGTAAATATTATGATGTTGAGAATTGTATTTATTTCTATATTTTTTCTAAATTATTTCTTCAAAATTTTATATAAAATTTTTATATAATATAAGTGCAGTAAATTTATTAAGACAGACAAAAATAGACAAAACACCAGAAACGATTACGTAATTGTCTGGAATAGTTTTATACAAGCACTTGTTTCAATTAATACCAATATTTTAAAGTATTTAAATAATATTATAGTAGAAATGGATAGAATTTATTAAACATCATAATAAAAATAAGTAGTGAATAATTTTATTAAATATTGTTTTGAAAATTATTTTAAAAGTGTTTAAATTGATTTAAATATAATAATTAGTTTTAAATAATAATTAGATAGTGTTTAAGTGTTACATTATCAGTTTAAAACTTTAGAAAATTATTTATAAATCCAAGTAGGATTGACCAATAGTAATAGAGCTTGGCAGACTCCCAAAATCGCGCCAATTAATTGTATAATCGAGGAGAACAAGAATTGACAGACTCGAGTGAAGAGGTAAAAAATTTGAGCTCTCTAATAATTTCTTTTCTCCAATTTAGTCAATTTTTTCAATATAATTCTAATAATATCATTAGAACAAATTAACTGACAATTTTAAAAATCATAGAGAGAGTCTTAAAATAAATATTTTTAAAGTTTTCATAAATTATGTATCACTAACTTAATCGAACCTGCCAGTGAATTCTATAGAAGTACAGTCGGAATTTTCAGTAAAAAATATGGATAGATTCTTTAAGACCAGTTTTAAAGTTTATAACATTTCAAAATTGTTTATATTGTTCATTGACACCGCTTATATAGTGTATCCAAAGGAAACTGCTTTTACGCATGTAATATAGATGAAAAGACATTGTGTGCAAAGTTCAGAAAGAGAATAAAATATAAAAATCATTATGAATCATCTAAGAATAAATGGACAAATATAATTTTAAAATTAAAATTATTGGAATTGCTTTCTTTAAGATGACCCGAAAAAGAAGTATACTCTAGAAAAAAAAAAAAAAAAAGTTAAAGATCAAAATATAATGTACATAAAATTAAGAATGAATGAAATAAAGCTTGCTAAAGAGAAATATTTGTATAAAGAAAAATACGGAAGAGGAATATAAAAAATATTGGATCCATAAAACGCAATTGGTACCTAAAGTATTAAATATTCGTAGTCTAATTAAAAAGGAGAAAGATGCATCGACGTGCCGAGGGAATATTTGCCAGAACATTAAAAAAAACTTCGAGGGAGAACTAACTAAAATATATTTTAATAATCTGATGCTAAAAGCTAAAATTAAAGATCGTCTAAACAAATTTATTAAATGAACCAAGTTATTTTAAAACTTTGAGAGTCATAATGGAGAACATTCAGATAAAAGAAGAAGAGTAATATTATGGGACTAAACAAGATTTACCGTCAGAAAAATATTTAATTATGGTTTTAATTATTTTTTATTATTATTATAAGCATTAGGTTTCAGAAAACGATAGGGAAACAAAATACATTAATTTTGGTATATATAATATTATATGAAATATGTTTGATTTTGAATGTTTTTTAATAAAATTGTATGTGTGTAATTGTATATTTGTGATGCTCGAAGGAAGGAAAAGAAGCCTACTGCAAAGCCTAATCCGAAGATAACAATTGTTTTTTGGTAACATTTATAATTATTGATGATATAATGTATGTTTTATTTATTTAGATCAGCCGAAAATTGAATGAATGTAGTACAAAAGTTTTATTATTATTATTATTGTAAAACGCATTTAAAACAACACATTGAAACATTTTGAGATGTGATTAGATTTTTGAAAATATGCATACGATAGTCATTTTATTTGTTGATAAATAATAATTTAATATAATCGATGATTATATTACATTTTCTATTAATTTTTCCTATTGGGATATTTGAATATTATTTAGTAAAAAAAAAAAAACATAAAGGATGAATATACAGTGTTATAAAGCGAGATAAATTATTCTTAAGGGATAGAGAAATGATTTTATAGTAGCGAATCTTGTTTGTTGTTTTTTTTAAAAAGTTGTTCGTATTTTATCGATGCTTGATATAGTGAAAATCTAGAGAGATAATTTAAGTAGTGACTTGGGAGTACAGGGGTGATTTGGAAACCAAGATGATGTATGAAAATCTATGATGATACAGGGAATGGAAATAAGTAGTTTTGTGAGAGAATCAGCATAGTTAACATAGCCCTATGGCTGATCCACATTTCGTTTTATTGGTGATAATCAGCGTAGTTAACGTAGCCCTAAGACTGATACACATGTTGTCTTGGACAGTGTTATTTTATATTTCATGTGAGTTGCCTTGATGTTTAGTAAAGCTGAATAAATAGCTGCCACATCACTTTCTTATCTTAAGGGTTAATAGACAATAAATGTCGAACCTGTTCACACTGTTCCATGTATTCTTGAAGTACATTGAAAACAAGTTATCCATCTTTCTTCCCAATATCCTATACATCTTTCGCTATCTTAATCTATATTTTGTGCTACTACATCGTATATGATAGGTTTATTGAAAGGAAAACAATAGATATTTTAGAATGTATGTTATGATTTTACTTGGAATAAGAATAGTTAAGAGTTAACTAAGAATCGATTATAACCATTGAAAGAAAGATACAGATGTCCTAAATAATGGAAGAAGTTATAGAATCACTTTAATTTAAAAATAAACTATATTTTTTTGTAAAAGTATATCAAATGAGAATATACAAAATATTAAAATATATTTTCACGCTCTTTTTATTATTAATTATATTTTTAAAGAGATAAGTGTTGCATATTTAAAAATACTATAACACTCGATAATTATTATCATATATTTGAAATTGTAACAGGGTGATATTTAAACACATTATAATATTATACAGGAGTATGGCTTATGCAAAAACGCATTATAATTTATATGAGCATGGGAGAATAAACATTAAAGTTAATCATAATATTTAATAATATGTTGTGCAATTTGTTTAAAGTAACAAGAAATGTAAATTTTCTTTTTTTTAAGACCATATTGATTATAAAGTGTGACGTTATAAAATATTGATCCACAAAAATAATTTAGAATATTGTAAATTTAGTATATTTAAAAGGTAAAAAATGTTGTTACCCATAAGTAGTTCAAATAAATAGTGTGATAAACCTAAAGAAAATAACTAAAATAATTTTTTAAAATGTATAATGATTGGATTAACTATAAAGAAGTACAAAATTGTAGAATTAACATTTGTCATGTGTAAGGAAAGAAGGATATCCGTTGTAAATAAGATGTAAATAGATTTGTTTTATTTTTACTTAAATTTATTTGATGTTAATAAACTTTGTTAAATTTGTTTTATTAAAACTTGTGTCTGGGTATTGTTTTTCACTACATCATGGTACAAATTCACAGAATGTTTTCACAACCACTGAAGTACATTTTGCACAAAAGATAACTAAAAATATGTTTAATCTTAATTATTATTGATGTTCTTATAATTAAGTAATTAATAAAATTGCATTAAGTTATTGGTCATAAATCCACTATCCTAATATTTTGATAAATTATATGCTATTAACTGCCACTTACTTTATTTATCAGATTATCTAAACACTACCACTTCTTAGTTTACTTTATTGTTTAAAGACAAAAGATGATATTGATATTGATTGATTTATTATGGTAATAAATTTGCAATAAAAGAAATTTATACCAATTTGATTAAGTAAGAAAGATTGTAATCATTATTGTTATTAATTGCAGTGTAGTAGATATGGCATAAAATCCCTTACCATATGTGCTACCGCATTTTGTTGAAGTATAAATAAAGATTAAGAACCTGAGATTATAATTTATTGAGCTAGATGACGATTATTATTATTAAAGATAACAGAATTAATATTATAGTTATTAAATGAGTCTTAGTAAGTAGATGTTGTGAAAGTCATAAGAATACTATGTAGTTATTATTTGAAATAATAGTATAAAGGGGGAATAGTGTTCTTATGCCATTGAGGTGGTATCCTGTGGGATATTGGCTCAATGTGATCTACCTTGCCAACTCGTATTTCCACTTCTCGTCTCATGAATACATTAAATCTTTATGTTAATTTACTTTAAAACAGAACCTAAGTTAATTTTTAAGAAATTTGAGCTAGTAAAACATTTTTAATGTAATATTTAATTATTAGAGCTAGAACCCGGTGACGTTAAATATAGTAATCTATTTATTTGTAAGTGGAGGTGCGAGGTCGACGGCAGGCATGGTTAGAATATATATATATATAATTGTAAAAACTTATAGAGAGAAAAGTAATAAATTAAAAATATTACAGAACTTGAAAAAATTTATTCTTTTAAAGTAGAAATTAAAAATTGATAGTCTTTAGATTAGAAAAAAATTAATTTCTAAAACAAACAATATACTATTTAATAAGAATAGAATGAGTCATTATTCAAATGAAACAAATTAAGGAAAAATAATGACAACCTACAATTAGCTGATGAATTAAAAAGGCAAAAGGATAATACTAAAATTTCGATGGAAAATGGAAAAGAAGAATCACCTAATCGGCTGGGCAGAGGACTAATCAATCATTTGCAGGGATTCAGAGACAAAGAACTGGCTTTAGTACTCATTGGAAAAAGAAAAACACTCAATCCTTGGAGTTTAATCTATATAATGAAGCAGAATGTCTTCCGATGCACAGTGATTTCAAACATAAGAACATAAGAACAGTCAATAAGACACTTAAAGGTTGTATTGATCTTAATTATTATTTGTATATGCCTTTGGACCTTATAATGTAAATAATTGTATATATGTTATTAAGTAAACGCTTTAAGAGCTTATATGTTAAAATATATCATGGAAGTGCATCCTATCATAGCTATACATAGTAGAAATATTGAGAAGTAGATTTACATACCAAAATTATTATAATAATATAATAATAATTATTATTATTATTATTATTATTATTATTATTATTATTATTATTATTATTATTATTATTATTATAATAATAATAATAATAATAATAATAATAATAATAATAATAATAATAATAATAATAATAATAATAATAATAATAATTTTTATTACAATATTATTTTTTAATGAATTTATTGAACACAAATACAAGGGTCTATAAATATTTAAGTAAAAGCACTTGCTCAATTTATTATTAACAACTACATTACTATATATTTTTTTATATATTATAACACAACAAATGTAAATCACTTTTTATTTTAAAATATATATGTTCTTCAATAATATCAACAAATTAAAAAAAAATATATTTTTTTTTCAAAAACTTTATTTTCTCTACCAATACTGAATATATATATATATATATATATACCCAACTTCAACGTTTCAACAACAACATGAAATACATATTTATAAATAAACCTCAATTACATAAATACTTTCATCTTACATTAACATAAACAGTAACAAACACATCAATCTTACATAATTATATTTTACATAAATAACCTCATCTTACATCAACATAAACAGTAACAAACATATCAATCTCACATAATTATATTTTACTTACATCTCTAGTAGTGGGTGAGTGAGAAAGCAAAATATAATTATGTAAGATTGATATGTTTGTTACTGTTTATGTTGGTGTAAGATGAAGATATTTATGTAATTGAGGTTTATTTATAAATATGTATTTTATGTTGTTGTTGTAGATCCTTGAAAATGACTGTAAGAAGATAAAAGTAGTTGAAATGTTGGAGTTGGTGTAATATATATATATATATATATATATATATATATATATATATATATATATATATATATATATATATATATATATATATATATATATATATATATATATATGTGTTCAGTATTGGTATAGAAACTAAAGTTCTTGAGAAAAAAAGGAGAATTTTTTTTTAATTTGTTGATATTATATATTTTTTTAAAATATTGTTTGCATTTTTAATTTATATATGCCCTTTATACACATGAGACACACTTTATATGTGTATGTATGAAATGTACAGTATTACACACTTGTAGTATAGTAAATAATATACATTCTATTCTAATCATTGTTTATCAACAAAAGGTTAACTATTATAAGCTGTTTTTGTTGTAATGCAGGGAGAGCTTGGAACAAAATATAGCCTAGTTTACAATCCCACTGTAATTATTAACATACATTACTTGGATTAAATTTTTGTTCTAAAACATTTATTTAGAATGTTGTTCTATAATAATTTGAGGTGTTAAGCTGTATTAACCTGCACTATCTAGTTCACATCTAATTTTATTACTCCACACTCTCCAATCACTATATCTGTAAAATTAAGTTTTTTTTTTTCAAAAACATTTTTTGGCTTAGTTTAATTTAAATTACTATTTTCAAAATAAAATTAAAAAAATTATACATATACATGCTGAATTAAATATTTTCATGGATTGTTATTATAATAAAGAATAGACATCAGGGAGATTATAACCATGTGAATAGAGATAAGTTTAATTTTTTTGATGTTATCAGAAACTTTCACTTATTACTAATTTAAAATTTTCATGAGACTAAACAACCTTTCTCCATTACACTATATATATATATATATATATATATATTGTAACGAGATAGCGTTACAAACCAACAGCCGGTTACAATATATATATATATATATATATTAAAGCAAAGACTTTCATGGGCTACAGATATAAATGAAATATTATCTGGGTACATCTGTATATAAATTATTAAAATATATATAAACTGACATTTCAACCAGGTCATCACACTGGTCATCAACTGGGTAACAAATATATATATATTATACCAGTCAAAACATGTTTATCCATCTATCATGAGCTGGAACTCACAAAATGTACTTCAAACCCAGTCAAGCCCAAGATTTGGGACAGAGACCAGCCTGAATTCGAACCCACTGTCTAAGTCCCAGATATAACACCTAATGAATAACATAATAGTGATGGCACATGAGAATTAATCTTAATCCGGCCAACTAGCAAAGCTGAGCAAAACAATGAGACATCTATTAACTATGACTATATTAAAACATACATAAGCATGGCTGTAATATGTGGAAGTGGAGGAAAAGGAATTCAAACTACTCAAATAAGTTACTCAATAAAATATAATTTAATATACTGACAAATTATTATACATTTATAAATTAGTTATATACATAAGTGTGTGCATGAATGAGAAAGCGGTCTACCAAGCGATAGAGGATTACATGGTGTCATTCACACTACTATTTCTCATATGCTCTTTATTAGCTAAATGATACATTATAAATAAGCACACATCTTTGGTAGGTCCAATATTAAAATGCGAATCAGTTATTAGAAAGAAGTTACATAAAATTGCTATTAACACTTTGGATTATGGTTCTGAAACATGGTGACTAACATTATTTAGGGGAGCGTTCTAAGATTCATTATACATATAAGATAAATTATTTTCACACCATTATGGTCGTGAAAATAAATAAAATACATTTGAAAACATTTGATTATATTTGAATCTATGACAAAATATTTAATGACAAATTATTTTAATAATAGTAAGACGAACGCTTTATTTTCCCAAGGCATATAGATACTCTTAAATATAGATATATAAATTACAATGGTGAGATTGTATATGATTGAAATAAACTTAATTAATAAAATAGAAGTAATTGGCATTTATATATATCTTTTAAGCAAAGCGTAATTTTAATATTAGAGCATTAAAACTGGGTCATGAAGTAAAAGAAATAAATATATGAGAAGTTTGCGGTGCTGACATTATAACCAAGAAATAATAGGAAAAGTTGTGCTTCTGGATGAAAGATGAAGTGGATGGGCATAGTGTGTGCCATACTTAGGGATCACCACCAGATGCCTTTTTATATGAAGAAATGGATGGGCATAGAGTGTTCCAGACTTAGGGATCACTGCCAGGTGCCTTTTTATATGAAGAAGTGATATGCATAGCATGTGCCAAACTTACAGGATCACCGCCAGAGGCATTTTATAAGGAATAAATAATGAGAAATCTATGGGTTCGATATTGTTGCAACCCCCAGATTAAGAAGCACATATATATATAGAACATGAAGATTGGCCAAATGTCGGAAACACAGTAATGATACATGTCGCTAACAACATTGAATAAATTTTACTACTTTAAAATAAATGACCCTTATTTGAGTACTATAATTTAGACAAATAATACGCTATGCAGTTATATATATATAGAGAGAGAGAAATTTCATTTATTAAAATATACTTGAAGATTTGATTTAGTAAAAGAAACATTAAGATTTACCCCCACCCCTTTTCTGCTATTTTTAAATGAATCAATCCCACCTTCATTGATTTTACAATAACTGGAATATATAAATACTGTATTTGATATTTTAAGCAAAGACTATTTTAAGAGTATAGAAAAAAAAATAACTAGCAGTTATATAGAAAACAAATAATTGGTCATCTTTTCAGAAATGAATAAAGAATATTTTAAAATTTCAAAGCGTTAATTAGCCATAGTTCTGGATCCTCCCCGGGTAAAAAATTCAGGGTTAAACAAATATATATATATATATATATTTATATAAAAGCATAAAGAAAATGTTGATGTAAAACAATCTGGCAAGCGTATTAATTAATAATGTGTTATGTTTTAAAAGGAGACATTAAGAACTTGCTTCATGAAAGTTTACATAAAAATGACAGAAAAGATTTTTATAAATTAGGCTCACCAGTTTGTTTGAGATTGGAAAATTAATAATAAAGTATACATATAAAATCAAGTAATAAATAACTATAAATAAATGACCGCACCAAAGTTAAAGAAAGTTAGAGCATATGAGATAGAATTAAATTTAAAGAAATCATTTGAGAGCAATTTACATATTATATATAGAAATTAACTAAGAGCAAATTACATATTAACAAAAACAAAGTTAAATAATATATTAAAAGAAATCTTGATAGATGAGTTAGGCTAATTTGACTATTAGGTGGCGGCTTTGAAGTTTACCTTTCAATTTTAAGAGTCGATTTTAAAGTATGGCACATTCACGGCAATTGAAATGCAAGTTTTCTTGTGGCAGCAAGCTTCTATTAGCACACTGAAGTTCTTAGGTTGGGATTTGCACTCTTGGGCAGCAGGATGGTATGGCCACAAAAGATGATGAGCCAAACGGGCCGAGAAGTGATGGATTTACTGCTACATTATTTAAGTTTCAAGCGATGTGTAATACATTTACAATCAGTTCTCTCAATAGTAGCTAATCTCTTTGCTTTAAAATCCAGCCATTATTTATACCCTTGCACAGGTATTTTCTGGAATGCTTATCATTAATTAGTTAGTTGTTTTTGAAAGATGCAATTGTTTTATAACGTCCAAAATAAATTCAAATCTATTTCCAGATTAGAAATAGATTTGATAAAAATGTTTATAACAAAAGAAAATAATTGCAATCCCATTTTATTTTAAGTAAAACTTTAATTAAAATACCTTCCCCAGATTAAAACAACAGTGTTACCAATCCTTTAATTATTTTGGACAATTAACAACACTCACATCTTCCATATAGGATTTTATAAAAAAAATATATACAGTTTAATAGAAAAACAAAACAAAAATGACATATAATAAATATTTTAAAACATCAATATTTTGTTAGTAAGTTTTGCTCCTCTATATATATTTGATCCACACCTATAATACTTTAATAAAAAAGAACAAATAATTAATAAAAATAATTAATAATAATTTTAAAACATATTATTGAAACATTAAATTTTATAATTTAGGCGTGCTTCTCAAATATATACATGAAATATATATACACGACAACAGGAGCGGGATGGGAAATAAGGTTTAAACACAGGTTAGTATGTGGAAACATGAAGCACAATCTTAAGCTAAGATTAATATATATATATATATATATATATATATATATATAGTAACAGTATGTATATACATGCATTGTGCAAGTGTATGTATATACGAGTTACATAATTCACTTGTAGTTTTTTATTAAAAAAATATTTAAATTTAAAATAATCATAATTCAATAGTTAAAAAAAAATAAAGTAGAAGAAAAATTTAGATAAGTTAGAAATTAATAATTATAACTTGTCTTACTTTTGTACATTATGATCTGTCGAAAATACTCTTTAAAAAAAGTGTTTTTAATTAAAAATAATAAAATGTTTCTTATGATTAATTAAATAGTTTGTACAAAAATAATCAGGCTTTGGAGATTAAAATTCCAGACTGATTAGTTCAACTAATTCTAATCTCTGTAATTAAAATTAAAAAAAAAAAACAGAAAATAAAGAAATGTAAATTATAATTAAATTTTTTAAGAGATAAGATGTATTGATAACATGGTAAAAACTCAAGTAAAGGTCGGGTCAGAGTAATATAAAAGGCACACATTCTCTATTGTTTTCAGTTTGGCCAAAGTTGTTAAGTTTGAATTAAATTCATAGAGTTCAGTTCAAGTTATAAAACAGAATGATTGGCTAAAACTGAACATTATGTTTAGTCATTTTTGCCGCTCTTCTCCCATATACCATTTAGAAAAATGCCGTAATAAATTACCCTGACTCACCTTCTGCTGAAGTTTTAACCTGCCCTACTAAATTAAGTGAAAATTATGTAATCCAGGCCACCAGAAAAAAAAACTAAGAATCTGTCTTTAAGTTAGAAATACCTATGCTGGGATCAAGAAACTAACCGGATCTGAGGACAAAAGGGGTGATTACCCAATTACAGCTACAAAAAAATCCAATAAGTATGATACCTAACATGGAAACCAAAAAACTATTTAAACTGCCTATCAAAGACAATGTTGAATTGACAAATAAATTCCAAAAGCAGTGCCATAAATCCTAGGTACATATTTATTGATATCAAATCTTACTCATTATTATAAGCATGCAAAATGTGTTAAATGTATATTTCTTCTGTGTTCACATTTTAATTATGCCTTTTTATTATTGCATTCGTAATTGTTATCATGTTTTTTTCAAAATAAATTTTGTTTAAATTATTAATGTTGTTTTTTCCATCTCTCACTCCATTCATAAGCAAATGTGAAGAACTAGCTATGGGTCAAGCACTTGAAACATGTTAGTGATATCACATGGGTTCCAATCTAAGTATTGGATTTTGTCCTGGGTTTTAAATTCATTATAAATTTCCCCATGGGATGTTTCATGTTTCATGCAGCCTGGGAGCTACTTCAGTCTGGAAAAATGACTGTCAGTTTAATATTTTATTAAATTGCAGTCTGATCGGGGGTATGATTGATATGTAAGTATTAATCATATTCACTCTCCTGCTTAAGTAACAGGTTTTTAAAAAGGTCTTTTTTGCAAAATAATATGATTTTATAAAATTAGAATAAATAATTAGAAAGTTTAAAAATTAAAATTTCAAGTTGTAAAAGTTTTTAAAAAAAGCCAAAAAGTTTAATTAAGGAGCTCTTAATTCCCGTTACAATACAAATAGATATTTCAACCAGAACACACTGGTCATCAACTAAATAACAAAAAAATTGATTGTTTTTTTCATTGTCTTTTGACTAACTATCCAAATTAGAAAAAAAAATGTTTTAAAAGCTATAGTGCTAATTGTTTCAAGTTTTTTATTACACTAATAGAATTTTCATATGATTACTTTACAAAATAATGTAGAGATTTGTTTATTATGCACATAACTTTATAGCAATTTTGAAATACATAATTTTTTAAATAAATAAATAATTGAAAATAATTTTGTATGTAATATTTTGTTCCAAGCCTCCCTTGTATCCAAATGTTAGCATATATTAGCTTATGATTTATTGATAAACAATGGATAAAATGCATATTGTTTATTGAATGGCAAATGTATGGTATTTTTCAATGTGCATATATACATGTATAGCACACATGCTTTGTATATGTATAGTATGTATATAAAACTAAAATTATAATATAAACATTTTTTAAACAATAGTATAGTTATTAATAATAAACTGAGGAGACACATACATATATATTTTTTCTGAGTGCATTCTCTCAAGCATTCACTGAAGCAATAAGAATAAGAAAAAAATAATTGAACCATATTTTTAAAATAAAGTAAATAGCAATGTCTGACTTTTATCTCTATAAAATACTCTCAAAGCAATATTTTTCTTTTTTAAAAATACATTTTTTTATAAATCTAATAGTGATCTTATTATCAACAAATTAGGATCTCTTTAATTGTTTTGGTATTTTAAAATCAGTATCAACTTTTAGTACAATCTAAAATTTTGTGATTTTTTTTTTTTTGCATTATGCTCAGAATATATTTTATTGTACATCTCAAATTTGGAAATAATAATAAGTGAAGAATAATGTGAATGTGCTTTCAACATAAACTAAAAAAATTTTATTAATATACATAATTCTGTACAGGACTCCAAGATGGAAAAAATTGCCACTGGTATTATTATAAATATTATTTACAAATGTTACCTTTTTTAACATGGTCACATATAGCATTCAGAGTGATAAAATGACCACTTAAATATTATCAAATTTGTGAATTTTTAATTGTTTTTGTTATTTGTTTGCTTCTATTTTTTTTTTTTCTATGGATAGTATATAAATGAAGTCATGTTATTAGATACAGTGTACTTTATAGTTACACTGTACATTTTACTTCTTATTAAAAAAACTTACAAGTTAAAAACATGATTACTGTATTTAAATTATCCTTTTCTACATGTCAGTTTTGTTATGTAATGAAGTTTTTAAAGAAAAAAAAGTTTTTTTTTAATTTTTATAATTCATTTATTTATTTATTTATTTATTTATTTTGTTATAGGCTTTTTAATGCAATTTTGTTCGTCGTAATTATAGGACTGTTGTAACACTTGGAGATATTATTTATATCATGTTCTCTTATATAAACATATTCATGTTTTTATTTTTAATCTTTTTTTATCAATGTTTAAATAATAATTGGGAAAAAAAATATTAGTTTATATCTTATTAGAATCAGATAAAAAAAAAAATGAAAAGAATTTCATTATCATGATTGGTAAAACCAATTTACATTTGAAATATTTTTTCTTTTGTTTTTTATATGTACATCATATTTCACATTAAGGATATGGACATGTTCTCTTATGCTACTTTATATCATATTACCTTCATTACACAAACTGTTTGCTTACTTTTTCATGCTATCCAGTCTATTTGTAGTTTATCAAATTCTTTAACTTTCTCATTCAGAAAAGGAATATGATCCTATTTCTCTTTGAATGCTTTTTTCAATGATTAAATTTATTATTTAAAATATATTTGGCTATGTTCAGCTTTATTATTTTTTAATTGCTTGATTTTTTTTAAACATGAGGAAACTATTAACCTTTTATAACACAGGTTTAATTTAATAAATATATTTGGGTTTTATTTTTTAAAATAGTCTCTCTCTCTCTCTATATATATATATATATATGGGTCGTTTTTCTATTATTTATACAAATAAATTTATTTTTATAGTTTAAAAAAAATAGGTAAAAATTTATATTAACTTCACTTTCATACCATCTGGGAATCTTAATTACATATTGCTCTAATTTATGTGTAGTTAAAAACCATTAATCAAAAATCTCTTGATTCCAGAGTTTTTATAGAATTGTATATTTTCAGTTTTCTAAAACAGATTTCACTACAATTAGACATTAATTTATTGGCATCTGTAGCATGTTTTTTTTTCGAATTTTACAAATGTGTAAACAAACCAATTTACCATTGTAAAAGGCTAAATATCACCATTAAAATTATATTTGAATAATAAAAAATTTTAAAAAGCAAGTATTTGGATTAATGGTATTCTAGCTGTATTATTTTTAATAATAATATACAAACGTTTTGAATGTTGTCTAAGAAAAGATTATTCTATGGTGATATCCTAAGCCATGCTAAGCACACATTCGGCCGGTAAGGCCAGAATCATAGTACCCACGAATTGTAGAAAGTGTTGTGATATTTAATTAGAACACAAATTATATATTCTACTTTTTAGATAACAGTACACTATTTTTTTTTGTCGATTGCATGAGGATTGTTAAAAATAACCAAGCCTCCTTGACTTTTTGCTTCATGTTCTTGTATCAAAAATGTGACCAGGACTGCTCATGTTCTAGAAAATAATGATTTAAACTATTATTAGTATATCTATATAAATACTGATGTTGTGCAACTCTCATAGATATTTTCTTGAAATTCCCCATAGTATACCAGTCTATAATAATGAGGATGCATCCAATTTTATGCTATTTGGAGAGTTTGAACTTGAATTTGTCCTTTGTATTGTTTAATATTCTGTTTAAATTAGATGAAGGCTTTGAAGCTGATATTATGTGTTAGAACAGATTTTTTTTTCCATTTTTGTAGGCTTGTTGTAAGAATGGCTGCTTTATTTTTCTAAATTTAATTTGTTATCCTTTCCTGTTTCTGCATAAATTTTTGCATTTTTTTTTTGTTTTTTTAATAGTTGATACATGTACTATATCATAATCATCTCACACAGACAATCAAAGGTGGCAATAGATAAAAATTTATTGTAAGTAATATATATATTGAAGCAGTCGATGTCTAATCATCATCGAACTTCATGCTTCGCCATCTATACTAACATCCTGCAGGGCCCGCAATTCAGACCTTGCCATAGATATATGCCAGTTACCCACACACTATATGCATAATGATTCAAGAAATGAAAAAAATTAAAAATATTTAGTAAAGTAAAACAGTACTGTGCATGATGCATATATATATATATATAAACGAAACAATAATTTTATTAATATTTATTGCTGAAAACTAAACATTTTCTTTATATAATTGTAAATCTTTTTACATATATGTATTTTAATTAAAGTGTTGGAAGGTAAAAACAAAGAAAAATGGGGCAGGCTCGAAATACTGAAAAGATCTTTATCTATAGTCAGATTGTTATCATTAATTAAAATTATATATCTTAATTAAAATCATAAGGATTTCTTTTGTTAGTTCATTTGCAAATCTTTAAAAATATCTAAAATGGTATTTTGAGCCTTATCTGTTTTAAAAAATTTTGCTAATTAAATATTTTACTAATTATTTTTTCTTTTTTAATCAAGAGATTACAGGATAGTTGTGGGCAACGGAAATTGCATTCTTGGGGGATTAAAAAGGTGTATAAAAAGAGCCCATAGAACAAAAGAAGTCAGTTACTTTGAGTTAGTTAGAAAATTCTTTGAGAATGTCTTTCAGTAAAAAAAATTTCAGAAGTGTTTCTAGACCTTCAAATTTTAAGAAGCCAACAGAAGTTTGGTGCTATGAACTTTGAGTAGAAAAAGAAGCACTTTTCTCCAGGCCTCTTAAAAGACTCTCTACCTGATGTTGTCATGTTCCATACATCTGAACAGCCATACAAGATGACTGTCTGATTGCTGACTGCTTATAATGCACCTGTCTGCTATGCTGAGGTAACCTCACTTAATGTAGAGCTGTCTTAATATGTAAATTCCTTTTGTAATTTCTAATACGATGTAGTTAACCTTTGTATTTTAATTCGCATATTAATTTATAAGTTACTGCTAATTTTGCTCTTAAACTATCTTTCTGTAATCCCTTACAAGTATTATGTAGTTCTAACTATGCTCTTTCATGCTTAATTAGATTATATAGCTTTGCGCGGCTCCATTAATATTTAACTTATTTTGTTTAATGTATATATATATAATTTATTTCTTTAGTATGCCAATAATACACAAACTCACAAGTCTGAAAAAGGGGGGAAATAATTGTTTAATTTGGAAAGAAGTGGGGGCTTCATTTAAAATGTATCAATAAAGTTTTGTTTATTTAAATAAAAATGGTTTGCTAGTTTGGTTTCATTTTAAATTCTTGAAGTCAATTAAAAACTTTTACTGTGGATGAATTCTGAAAATTTACAGCTTTGAATTTGTCTTTGAAAATTTTATTTTTGAAAGATCGCTAACTTTATAATTAGAATCACCCCTTACTATTGCCTTGAGGGCTAATCCTAACAATTAATACGTATATGTAATCAAAATTAAATATAAATTTTGCTAGTTTAATATTATAAATAAAAGAGTTATTATTCATTATGATTTGTTAAGTAACTCAGGATTGAAAACAGGTCATTGTGCAAGAGGTTCGCCCATTTCCAAGTTTTAAAATAATATTAAAATTATATTATAAAGATTATATTCATGTCCAATAACGTTGCTGGCATACATTTTCTTTTATTATATTTTATTTTTTCCATTTCTTGATTGTTATTGGGAACTTCGGAAGTCTGAAGCTCCCATCTTACTTTATCAAAATTGTTCGTAATCAGATGTATATGCTACTCCCTGTGGAACATGAGGTTGATGTGCTGCGGATGACTATACAGCTGGCTCTGGGCCTTTAAACCCAACCTCTCCATCGGTACCATTAACCAGAATGCATGAATGTATCAAATCTAAGTTTGCTTCGAGTATTCCTTTTAAAATGATAAAATATCCACAATCGCCATGAAGGCCGGATTTCTTTATTGCATTACTGGTGCCATTACTTTGCTTCTTAATTTGATCACCGTCTGTCTAACCTTAGTGAGTAGCAATGATGTGTTAAAAATAATGATTCATTTCGTAAATACATTATTTTGTTGAGTTAAATTGCTTTTGTTTAAAATCGTTATTGATTTCCATAGACATAATTCAATTTGTATTAATGATTGTATAACTTATTTATTCTCATAAATGTAGCGCATTGTTTGTTTCTTATTTATATGTTCCAAAAACGTCTTTTCCAAACAATGCCAATAAAAACATATACGATTTCCATAAGATAGATAAATGATTAAGATTGCATATTTTTGCCTCTACACAAAATCATTTACTACTAAATCGCAAACTATCCTTTATATCATAAATCATCTAAATCTGTCACAATCTTTTGTATTTGTTATATACATCCACAGCATTATATTTGTATATATTTGTAAATTGGCATATTAACTCTGCACAAGCTATAACACTCACCATAAAATCATATCTAGTAAATAATTAATGTAAAGGGGATTTTATAAAAAACAAATCCCAAGTTTTGTAAATAGAGAATGTCATCCCAAGGATGAAACATTTTGTAACATATATATGCGTTTCTTAATATTTTTATTAAATATATATTTAATGTAAATCCTGGTTTGTTCTGAATTATTATTTTCTAATTAATATTATCTCGATCATCACCATCAGTCTGATCTTATGCTCTACTGCTTTGCTTCCAGGCCTGGAATTAAAAATAATTGTGCTGTATCATCGGGATTGTTGTTCATTGGATCAGACTCGAAGAATAGGCAAATAGGTTAGAATTCAGGATTGCTCCAGACCTGTGCATCTTGAGCATGATTGCATTTGAGGTACTTTTGCTTAGAATTTAAGTCATTTTGAGTGAGCAGATGGTTTTGACTGGTACAATATATATCATTAGAAAGAATTTGAACCCAGTCTTTCATGTTTTTTCATTTATTCACTCCATCTTATACAATGAATACACATGGCCACATACATGTAAAAAATATATGTGATCTCCAATATACATATTTCATGATGAACCAGCACTCATCATTTGATTCAGATCTTCATCTCCCATAAATATATAAACAATGTTTGGTTTATATTAGGATAACAAATCTTCAAATTTTAATGGGCAGACTTCAATCTTCTCCACTCTCCAACTCTTCAGCCATCCATATCATTGAAATTCTGCTGTTGGCATGTTCAAATCCTGGTTTTCCAATTTTATTGTCATACCCATGTTGATTGTAAGTCAGGGCTTTGAACATGCCATCATCAGATTTTCAATGATATGAATAGCTGAAGAGTTAGAGAATGAAAAAAAGGGAAGATTGTCTATTAAAGTTTAAAGATTGACTATGTTGATATAAACTGAACAGTGATTGTACATGTGTGGGAGATAGTGATCTGGACAAACTGATGAGTGCTACTTCATATGGATATTGGAGATCACTTATCTTTTTCACATGTATGTGGTTATCAGTTGTATAACATAGAGTAAATAACTGAGGTGAGCTTTAAAGTCTAGGTTCAAATTCTTTCTTATTACATCTAGTTTAAGTATATATACTATACTTGTATTTAAATATTAGACAAGTAACCTGTATTCTTCCATCTCCTATGTATTTAAAATGGTCTTAAGGTCCCACATATGAGGGAGCCAAATGATTTACAGTCAACATGAGTATGACAACAAAATTGACAAACAAAACCTTTGAACCTACCATCATCAGGTTTTTATTGATAAGAATGGCTGAAGAGTGGAGAAAATTGAATCCTGTCCATTAAAGTTTGAAGATTTTCTATCTTTATATAAACTGAGCACTGATTATATATGTGTGTGGGAGGTGATGACCTGAACCAACTGATGTTAGTTTAACATTAAATATATGTATTGGAGATCACTTATATTTTTCATATGTATGTGGTCATGTGTATTGGTTGTATAAGATTGAGTGGATAACTGAAGTGAGCTTGAAATTCTCGGTTCAAATACTTTCTAATTATATCTAAGTTTATATACTATATTTGTATTTATATATATATATATATATATATATAAATATAAATATATAAACTTAGATATAAACTTAGATATATATTAAATATATATATATATATAAACCAGACCAGCATAAAAATAATATAAAAACACAACCTAAGGTTTCACTGCTACAAGCAGACTTCTCAAGTGTAAAAAACTACACAATATATATAATATTAAAAACTACCCACAAATCCATTCACTTTCCATACACCCTTAATATTAAAAGAACTCTTAAATAAGTTAATTGTTTCAGAATAATAAATTTTCAATAATAAAGACTCTTTAATTTTTCTTTTGATTTCATTTTTCTCAAAGAAGACAACCTTAGCTTCATCAAAATCAATAGTGTGGCCTGTTAAAAATAGATATCTTAGTTCTGCTTTGTATGTCCATGAAATAAATACAGGCCACACTATTGATTTTGATGAAGCTAAGGTTGTCTTCTTTGAGAGAAATGAAATCAAAAAAAGAATTAAAGAGTCTTTATTATTGAAAATTTATTATTCTGAAGCAATTAACTTATTTAAGAGTCCTTTTAATATTAAGGGTGGATGGGAAGTGAATGGATTTGTGGGTAGTTTTTAATATTATATATATTGTGTAGTTTTTTGTCGTTCTTTACACTTGAGAAGTCTGCTTGTAGCAGTGAAACCTTAGGTTGTGTTTTTATATTATTTTTATGCTGGTCTGATTTAATTTTGGATTTGGGGTAGTTTTGATTTTATATTGACTAGTTTAGCTTTATGCTTGTAATATATATATATATATATATATATATATATATATGTCCACTCCCCCCCCCCCCCCCCCCCCCCCCTCCCCCCCCCCCCTCCTCCCCTCCCTCCCCCCCCCCCCCCCCCCCCCTCCTCCCCCCCTCCCCCCCCCCCCCCCCCCCCCCCCCCCCCCCCTCCCCCCCTCCCCTCCTCTCCCCCTTCCCCCCTCCCCCCTTTTCCCTCCCCTCTCTTAAAAAAAGAAAAAGGGAAGGAAACCCCCCTTTGAAAAAAACAAGAAGGGGCGGTTTGGGGAACCCCCTGTGAAATAAAAACAAGCGTTAGCAGTTTTAAACTCCATTTTTGTTTATCATATATATATATAAAGATGTAAATTACAATACCCGTAAATACAATATTTTGTAGTGCTTTCGATTACATGGTAATCCTCGTCAGCTTTAACTGAATTTCCAATGTTTTAAACTTAATGTTATGTATATTTACATAAGCTGTGTATGGCCATATTTGCAACTTGCCTATTAATAACATCATCCTTATATTTATCAATCAAAATTGCCTCTTTAATTTTCCTCTTTTTATGATTTCTTTCTTCCATTAATACTTTTATTTCACTACTATTAAATGTAAACCTATAATTACAAGTCTTTTCATGGTCAAAAAATACTGAAGCTGTATTAAATTGACTAGTTACCTTATTTTTAATTTGATTATATAATAATTGATTCTCCCTTCAATCTTTTCTCCACAGAACATCTCGATTCACCAATATATAATTTCTGACATCCACATGATATCTGATAAATTATATTACTTCTTTGCAATTTAGGAATTATACTCTTAGAATTATTAATCAATTGATTAACATTTGGAGGAACACAAAATGAAATATTATACTTTTCTTTAAATAAGTTCTTAATTAATTTAGATTGCATTTTATTTATAAACAGTATAGATATCCATTTTTTTATTATCTAAAGTAACACTGCAAACCCTCTTAATACTAAATGAATTTACTGTACACAAAATTTGGTTTTTATCATAACCAACCTTTAAAAGTTCATTAGCAAAAAGTTCAATATTTAAAATTTTATCACTCTTATATGTACATAATTTATCATTGTGATGCAAAAATGATTTCAGACTTGCCATTTTATGTATCATTGAAACATCTGATTTAAAATGAATATATCCTCTTTCTCCAATAGATTTAAAAATTAATTTATAATTTAAATCAGTAGCATCTCTAAACATTTGAAAATTCAAAAATTTTATTTTTCCATTTTGTTCATTCTCAATAGTCCATTTTAAATTGTTTAAATTATTCAGATTATATAAAAGAATATCAATAATGTCTTTAAGACCACAAACAAAAACATCATCAACATATCTAGTATAAATTTTAATATCTTCAAAATTATAAGAATTAAATAAAATATCATCATATTTCAACAATGTAAAATTACAAATTTGTGCTACCATAGGAAATTTTTTTTTTTAATTAAACAGAAATTTTTGTGCCAAGAAATTGCTCTGAAACTTTTATATATTTATAAGAATTATTATAAATTATAAAATAACATATTAGATATAGTCAACTTCTGAATTGATTATGAGAGTGTATGTATATGTAAACTTATCTATAAATTGGCAACATATAAATTCAATATTGATATAAATATTACATATGTATATATTAAGGTAATATGCATTTTATGCACTTATTTTTCTTGTCAATTACTATATTTATATTTAGCAAATTTATAGATGTTGAATTTATGCTTGGAGTACTAAAGTCAATGTATTATTAAATTTAAATGCTCATTAGTTGAATACATGCTCTTATATAAAAATTTTTGCCCAAAAAAGAATGAGTTCAATAGGCAACAGAGAATTACAACCAAATGATATTACTTAATCCTCATTGATAGTATATCATCTTCTCAATATTTTTTTAGTACTTCAATATTTACTGCAATGCCATAAATATTAATAAGCTCTTTTTTTCCAACACTAAAATTAAAATTGTACAGATTTTCTCGAAAATAAAGAATTAACATCAAGGTGTTATTAAACTCATTTTGTTAATTTAGTAATTGCAACTCTATACATAAGGACTGACCAAATACTTTAATGAGTACTGCCCTCTCTTCCAAAGCAAAGAATTATGTAAGTAAAATAGCTTTGAAATATTTTATTACAAGGCAAATATTTCTCTCACACTTCCTACAAAGAAACTACACATATAAAGCAATAATCACCATGCTACTTTACAGCTTAATGGCTAGAATGTTTTTTTTTCCTCGTTTTTATATTTTATTTAAAATAGATAAGCACATTTTCTGAATAATAATTGAATTAATAACTGGGTTGCCTATCTAAAAGAAAACATAAATCTGCTTGAAACTAAAATTGTTTGTTGTTAAAATTTTACCCAGATTGGTTGCAAATTCAAATTGTGGCAATGCAAATGGACCCTCTTATAACTATGGATAATATTCCTAAGAACACTATTGCATGTCATAATGTTAAATGGGTTAAACAGACTTTTAACTGCATTAGAAATACTCTGTTTTAATGGACAGTGTTTTTAAATAAAAAATGTTAGTGTTCCATGAAATCTTACAAATAATATAAGTGATGTTTTATTTTGATTATATTTATACTTTATGTAAAAATAAATCAAGAAACTTCTAGCATATCATCATATTTTTGTTCAGCCTATTAGCACTTTTCCTTTCTCTCTCTCTCTCCTCATTTTTTTGAGTGCTGACTAAAAATCAATAAAAATATTAACAATAGTATTTGAACCAAAATGTATTTTACTGATATGTTTATAAATACAATTAATCTTGAAAGTAACATATACATAAAAAACAATATCATAATCCTTTTAGGTCAATCAGTTCTTTCTATTACATGATGACAATGATATTTTGAATAGGCAGGAAAAGTATTAATCACCTTTTTAATAATGGTGCAAGAATTGAGATAATGATTTTTGATAATATGTTCATTTTATTTAGTCATTTAGATTTACAAGAAGATATTAGTAAAATTAAAACAGTTCTTTTTAATCTTAAAAATGGGATAGCTGCAAATCCTGATGAAATATCTAGAGAAATTTTAAAAATATGGTGGAAAGGGTGCAGTTATTGGTAATATAACTGAATAGGATTTAAAATGTGGTAATATGTCAGCTTTAAAACCACTGGAATGTTTTAAGACTATGTGGACTTATTAAATTTTGCTGCTTAATTCAAAAAATAATTATATTGTTTTAATTTTTAAAGTTAAAAATAGCAGTAATTAGAGTGAAATATTATTCTCTACAGCAAAGATACTTTCAAAGACTGTTGAATAAGTTACTTTCAATCATAGAAGGTGATTATTGAAAATTAAAAAAACACTATAGACATGGTATTTTTGTCAGGCAAACACAAAAAGTATCAGAAACAAAGGTTTTTTTTTTTAAAAAAAAAAAAATATTGCTTTCATTGATTTAGTCAAGGCATTTAACTCAATTAATTAAATAGGTCTATCAAACTATTTCAAATTAATTGTCCACCATTTTTTTATTTATATTCTAAAACTTTTACTTGAGGGATAAGAAGTGTAATTATAACTGGTGAAAAATATGAGATATTTAAAATAAAAACTAGTGTTTATCAAAGATGTATACTAATTTTCAACTTTCCTTTTTTTAGTTTTATAATAGTGGTCTTTTGAACTGTATATAAACAGCTTAATCATCAAGGATCAAGATTAAATCGGGTTCAATGATGGAAATTTGATTTAAATTAATTTCTAAAAAAGAAAGAATATATTTTGAATTTTGGATTTACAGTATGCTCATAATTGTCCTAATCCTATTCATGCTAATTTAAAAAGAGATCTACAGAATGCACTCAATGTTCTGCATTTAGCATATAAATATTAATTTAATAATTAATATTTTTAAAAATAAAATTCTTTAATAGCCAATAAATAGAATAAAAATATTCACTGACATTTAGTTTACATGAGAAGGCAAACCAGTTTTAAGTAGAAGTGCACTCAATGTTCTGCATTTAGCATATAAATATTAATTTAATAATTAATATTTTTAAAAATAAAATTCTTTAATAGCCAATAAATAGAATAAAAAATATTCACTGACATTTAGTTTACATGAGAAGGCAAACCAGTTTTAAGTAGAAGTGTAGAATCAGATGTTGAAATGCATCCCTCCAATATTCTGCTACAGTTTATAAGTTAAAAGATATTTCATTGCAATGAAATAACTACTGCCACTAAATTATCTGTATATAGAACTGTCATTTTACTTAAGTTATCTCTTATTAATATAAAATCATGAGAAAAAAAATATTTAAGCTACTACAGACAGATCTTGTTCACAATATAAACATCTCAAAAACATTATAAAAATTACAATTTTTTTTACTAGAAAAATATAGATGATAATATACAATGAAGAATTAGAATTAAACATGATGGTGAAAACTTCTGAACAAGTTAAAAAACATAATCACAAAATATCACATAAATAGAATAGTGTACTATTTCTATATGTATACACATGTGTGATTCAAGGATTTGTTATTATTCATAAAACTTTTCTCTAGTATGAAATAGCCATATTTATTTGTAGTTATCTGCTCCTTCTGCTAATAATAATAACTAGTTTGCTTGTTATCAAGTGTTTTTCAAAAAGATTAATAAAGCAAATGTAAGAATTGTTTCTATTTTTGTGATTGTCTTAAACTAAAAATTCAAAACATAACTTTTTGAATGACAGCATTATATATGCCTACAGTATCATTAATTTAGTCCTATTGTTTCATTAATTTTCGAGGATTAAAAGAACATATGGTAATTTTTTTTTATTGACTTATTATAAATTTTCTGTATCTTTAATATATTAATTTCACATGTCAGCTAAAAATATATATTAAATATAACTATTAAATAAATAGTAATTTCAATATCTATTGGATATAGAGTTAAAAAATAAATCGTTTTCAGCAACATTACTCTCGGTGGTGAAGGCAATAATAGTATTTTTCTTTCTGTTTTTACAATCAGTTCATAAATATTAAGTACTTATTTTTTAACAAATACTGAATAGACATAGGCAAGCTAATTAAAAGAATATAAATCCCGAATTTTCTTGTGAAAAAATCATAGACATGATAAACAGTATTTGCTAATGATTATGTTGTGATTTTTTTTAATGGATGTACATTTTAATACATTTGCCCATACATAAACGTTTGAGTCAAAAAGCTAGATGGATTCATTCTATCTTTTTACAAAGACTAAAATCCACAAAGCTCATGTGCATTAGCTTAATGACTAATTATTAATATTACAGTTTATACAACATAGCACTATATAGAATAAATATCTTTTTTACATTTTAAAAATTAAACAGAGTTTTAAATCAGTACCATAACTTTATCATATTAATAAAAAAAAATGTACTGACTTTTTATTTATTCAGTGAATATAAATATTATAAATACTGTACCAACTTTAATATTAATTAGATGAATATTTATAATATACTGTATATATTATGTGCTTACTTTTATATTAGTAAAGCATGTATCAAAAAAAAAAAATCAATTAAGCAATATTTTTCTTTTTTCTGTCCTTTATTTCTGGTATCATTCTGTAAAATTTTGGGGGAAAAAATTTTTTTTTTTAATTTTATGATTAAATTTTTTTTGTGCAGCTATATATAAAGGCAAAAGTAAGTCATAAATTAAAGAGATTAGTTAAACAAATTATGGTAGAAGCCTACTGCTCATGTCAATTATAAGTATTTACTTAACTTTTTTTTTAAATTTCATTTCAAAATATTTATGTACATTAATTTATTTTTTGTAAATGTGTTTAATGATTTTTAAAAAAATAATTTGTTTATATTCAAGATTAAAAAAATTGAGAAAGTTGAACCTAGTAATGCTTATGAAATAATAAAATGTGTAAGCATAAAAATTGGAATAATTTTTCTTGCATTATGAATTGCCAGAAAATTCAAGTTCAAAATTAAAACTATTAAAGTTTTATTATAAAATGATTATTTTCTTAAAACATTGTTAGTATAAAATGTCACAAAAAATTGATGTAAAACATAAAACCAGTTGTTATTATAATAGGTCAGACAGCATACAGTGAAGAAGTTGTTAAATATTTAGAAATAGTTACTCTTTCAGATAATATCAACTTTGTTTTGATTTAAAAATGACAACTTTTTTTTCTGCAAATTGACAAATTTATAAATATTGAGTTTCTTTTAGAAATTTCTACAGATAACATTGTGAAATAATTATTTTGTAAACCTTTGATTATCATAGCAACAGTATTATATATGTGGATGTCAAATTTGAATAGTGTGAGTTGATGAAATCTCTACTAGGATGGAAGTCCAAGTTTGTTTCTTCACACATGGACATTCATACACAAATATATATATATATATATATATATATATATATATATATATATATATATATATATATATATATATATATATATATATATATATATATATATATAAAATCAAAACTACCCCAAATCTAAAATTAAACCAGACCAGAAGTCTGCTTGTAGCAGTGAAACCTTAGGTTGTGTTTTAATATTATTTTTATTCTGGTCTGGTTTAATTTTAGATTTGGGGTAGTTTTGATTTTATATTGACTAGTTTAGCTTTATGCTTGTAATGTTTATATATATATATATATATATATTTATGAAAAACAAAAACAAGTTAATCACGTAACCTGCTATCACTTGTTATTTATGTTCAAAAGATGGCGCTATACCAAAACCGCCGAACAAGTGTAAGATTTGTTTTACATAAACGAAAAAAGAGTCAGAAATTAACTACCTCTTTCATTTGCTCACCCCCAGATCAGCTGATTTCAAGCTGGTTTGCTCTCCTCAGGGGGGATAGAGTATAGAAACTAGATCTAAAACACTGACTCTCAAGTGTTTATGCAAAACGTTTCTATCAGATTGCAAGCATGAATTTTTCAGACCGTAAAGTCTTCAAACTCAGCCTAGCAAGCTAGATATTTATATGGGTCTGATCTCAGTTCAGAATCACCATATAATCAAAGTCTCTGCAATATATATCATTGCAAGAAAACTTTAAAGGTACATTTATGAAAAACAAAACAAGTTAACACGTAACCTGCTATCACTTGTTATTTATGTTCAAAAGATGGCGCTATACAAAACCGCCGAACAAGTGTAAGATTTGTTTTACATAAACAAAAAAAGAGTCAGAAATTAACTACCTCTTTCATTTGCTCACCCCCAGATCAGCTGATTTCAAGCTGGTTTGCTCTCCTCAGTGGGGGATAGAGTATAGAAACTAGATCTAAAACACTGACTCTCAAGTGTTTATGCAAAACGTTTCTATCAGATTGCAAGCGTGAATTTTTCAGACCGGTAAAGTCTTCAAACTCAGCCTAGCAAGCTAGATATTTATATGGGTCTGATATCAGTTCAGAATCACCATATAATCAAAGACTCTGCAATATATATCATTGCAAGAAAACTTTAAAGGTACATTTATGAAAAACAAAAACAAGTTAATCACGTAACCTGCTATTATTTGTTATTTTCTTGCAATGATATATATTGCAGAGACTTTGATTATATGGTGATTCTGAACTGAGATCAGACCCATATAAATATCTGGCTTGCTAGGCTGAGTTTGAAGACTTTACCGGTCTGAAAAATTCACGCTTGCAATCTGATAGAAACGTTTTGCATAAACACTTGAGAGTCAGTGTTTTAGATCTAGTTTCTATACTCTATCCCCCACTGAGGAGAGCAAACCAGCTTGAAATCAGCTGATCTGGGGGTGAGCAAATGAAAGAGGTAGTTAATTTCTGACTCTTTTTTTGTTTATGTAAAACAAATCTTACACTTGTTCGGCGGTTTTGGTATAGCGCCATCTTTTGAACATAAATAACAAGTGATAGCAGGTTACATGATTAACTTGTTTTTGTTTTTCATAAATGTACCTTTAAAGTTTTCTTGCAATGATATATATTGCAGAGACTTTGATTATATGGTGATTCTGAACTGAGATCAGACCCATATAAATATCTAGCTTGCTAGGCTGAGTTTGAAGACTGTACCGGTCTGAAAAATTCACGCTTGCAATCTGATAGAAACGTTTTGCATAAACACTTGAGAGTCAGTGTTTTAGATCTAGTTTCTATACTCTATCCCCCACTGAGGAGAGCAAACCAGCTTGAAATCAGCTGATCTGGGGGTGAGCAAATGAAAGAGGTAGTTAATTTCTTACTCTTTTTTCGTTTATGTAAAACAAATCTTACACTTGTTCGGCGGTTTTGGTATAGCGCCATCTTTTGAACATAAATAACAAGTGATAGCAGGTTACGTGATTAACTTGTTTTTGTTTTTCATAAATGTACCTTTAAAGTTTTCTTGCAATGATATATATTGCAGAGACTTTGATTATATGGTGATTCTGAACTGAGATCAGACCCATATAAATATCTGGCTTGCTAGGCTGAGTTTGAAGACTTTACCGGTCTGAAAAATTCATGCTTGCAATCTGATAGAAACGTTTTGCATAAACACTTGAGAGTCAGTGTTTTAGATCTAGTTTCTATACTCTATCCCCCACTGAGGAGAGCAAACCAGCTTGAAATCAGCTGATCTGGGGGTGAGCAAATGAAAGAGGTAGTTAATTTCTGACTTTTTTTTCGTTTATGTAAAACAAATCTTACACTTGTTCGGCGGTTTTGGTATAGTGCCATCTTTTGAACATAAATAACAAGTGATAGCAGGTTACGTGATTAACTTGTTTTTGTTTTTCATAAATGTACCTTTAAAGTTTTCTTGCAATGATATATATTGCAGAGACTTTGATTATATGGTGATTCTGAACTGAGATCAGACCCATATAAATATCTGGCTTGCTAGGCTGAGTTTGAAGACTTTACCGGTCTGAAAAATTCACGCTTGCAATCTGATAGAAACGTTTTGCATAAACACTTGAGAGTCAGTGTTTTAGATCTAGTTTCTATACTCTATCCCCCACTGAGGAGAGAAAACCAGCTTGAAATCAGCTGATCTGGGGGTGAGCAAATGAAAGAGGTAGTTAATTTCTGACTCTTTTTTTGTTTATGTAAAACAAATCTTACACTTGTTCGGCGGTTTTGGTATAGCGCCATCTTTTGAACATAAATAACAAGTGATAGCAGGTTACATGATTAACTTGTTTTTGTTTTTCATAAATGTACCTTTAAAGTTTTCTTGCAATGATATATATTTTAGAGACTTTGATTATATGGTGATTCTGAACTGAGATCAGACCCATATAAATATCTAGCTTGCTAGGCTGAGTTTGAAGACTGTACCGGTCTGAAAAATTCACGCTTGCAATCTCATAGAAACGTTTTGCATAAACACTTGAGAGTCAGTGTTTAGATCTAGTTTCTATACTCTATCCCCCACTGAGGAGAGCAAACCAGCTTGAAATCAGCTGATCTGGGGGTGAGCAAATGAAAGAGGTACTTAATTTCTTACTCTTTTTTCGTTTATGTAAAACAAATCTTACACTTGTTCGGCGGTTTTGGTATAGCGCCATCTTTTGAACATAAATAACAAGTGATAGCAGGTTACGTGATTAACTTGTTTTTGTTTTTCATAAATGTACCTTTAAAGTTTTCTTGCAATGATATATATTGCAGAGACTTTGATTATATGGTGATTCTGAACTGAGATCAGACCCATATAAATATCTGGCTTGCTAGGCTGAGTTTGAAGACTTTACCGGTCTGAAAAATTCACGCTTGCAATCTGATAGAAACGTTTTGCATAAACACTTGAGAGTCAGTGTTTTAGATCTAGTTTCTATACTCTATCCCCCACTGAGGAGAGCAAACCAGCTTGAAATCAGCTGATCTGGGGGTGAGCAAATGAAAGAGGTAGTTAATTTCTGACTTTTTTTTCGTTTATGTAAAACAAATCTTACACTTGTTCGGCGGTTTTGGTATAGTGCCATCTTTTGAACATAAATAACAAGTGATAGCAGGTTACGTGATTAACTTGTTTTTGTTTTTCATAAATGTACCTTTAAAGTTTTCTTGCAATGATATATATTGCAGAGACTTTGATTATATGGTGATTCTGAACTGAGATCAGACCCATATAAATATCTGGCTTGCTAGGCTGAGTTTGAAGACTTTACCGGTCTGAAAAATTCACGCTTGCAATCTGATAGAAACGTTTTGCATAAACACTTGAGAGTCAGTGTTTTAGATCTAGTTTCTATACTCTATCCCCCACTGAGGAGAGCAAACCAGCTTGAAATCAGCTGATCTGGGGGTGAGCAAATGAAAGAGGTAGTTAATTTCTGACTCTTTTTTCGTTTATGTAAAACAAATCTTACACTTGTTCGGCGGTTTTGGTATAGCTCCATCTTTTGAACATAAATAACAAGTGATAGCAGGTTATGTGATTAACTTGTTTTTGTTTTTCATAAATGTACCTTTAAAGTTTTCTTGCAATGATATATATTGCAGAGACTTTGATTATATGGTGATTCTGAACTGAGATCAGACCCATATAAATATCTGGCTTGCTAGGCTGAGTTTGAAGACTTTACCGGTCTGAAAAATTCACGCTTGCAATCTGATAGAAACGTTTTGCATAAACACTTGAGAGTCAGTGTTTTAGATCTAGTTTCTATACTCTATCCCCCACTGAGGAGAGCAAACCAGCTTGAAATCAACTGATCTGGGGGTGCGCAAATGAAAGAGGTAGTTAATTTCTGACTCTTTTTTCGTTTATGTAAAACAAATCTTACACTTGTTCGGCGGTTTTGGTATAGCGCCATCTTTTGAACATATATATATATATAATTTTTTAATTGAAAAAGAATTGCCACTAATTCACACAAACAAATCCCAGCTCAGTTTTAAGAGATGAACTTTATTTAGTTAGGATATTAAATTTATACTTATTTTAAGCATTATATAATGAAATTGGATATAAATATTAAAATGTATTGTTCTCTTCTCATATTTGTTTATTTTCATGGGAAAATAATATAGTGTCATTTGATGAAATTTTATAAATAGGTAGGTATATATACGTTTAAATGAAAATCAGCATTTATTAGCCAAAAGGATTTACTAATAAAATCCAGTTTGTAAAACATCTTTTTTAAGTGGCATGTTGTAACATTTAATTAAGCATTGAGTAAAAGTAATATGTTGGAAGAAAAGATAAATGTTAAAATATTAAAATTATGTTCAAATAATTTTAATATATATATATATGAAAAACAAAAAACACAAGTTAAAAACTTGCATATGCTTGTATTTATGACAATAGATGGCGTTATACCAAAAACACCTTCCGTTTGTTTACATAAACGTCAGAGCGAGTATTTCACTATCTCTAACTTAATTTCCACCTTCATATCATGATTTCAAGCTATTTGCTATTGTCAGTGAAGGACAGGATTAAGAAACTAGATCTAAAACACAAACTCTGAGCGTTTAAGAAACAGTTTCTATTCAGCTTGCAAACGTGAATCTTTTAGACACGTAATGTCTTCAAACTCAGCATAGCATGCCAGATAGCTACATGGGTCTGATATCAGTTCAGCATCACCACATAGTAGAAGCCTCTGCAATATATATCATTGCAAGAAAGACCTCAAAGGTACATTTATGAAAAACAAAAACAACAAGTTAAAAACTTGCATACGCTTGTATTTATGACAATAGATGGCATTATACCAAAAACACCTTCAAGCGTTTGTTTACATAAACGTCAGAGTGAGTATTTCACTATCTCTAACTTAATTTCCACCTTCATATCATGATTTCAAGCTATTTTCTATCGTCAGTGAAGGACAGGATTAAGAAACTAGATCTAAAACACAAACTCTGAGCGTTTAAGAAACAGTTTCTATTCAGCTTGCAAGCGTGAATCTTTTAGACACGTAATGTCTTCAAACTCAGCATAGCATGCCAGATAGCTACATGGGTCTGTTATCAGTTCAGCATCACCACATAGTAGAAGCCTCTGCAATATATATATCATTGAAAGAAAGACCTCAAAGTTGCATTTATGAAAAACAAAAAACACAAGTTAAAAACTTGCATACGCTTGTATTTATGACAATAGATGGTGTTATACCAAAAACACCTTCAAGCGTTTGTTTACATAAACATCAGAGTGAGTATTTCACTATCTCTAACTTAATTTCCACCTTCATATCATGATTTCAAGATATTTGCTATCATCAGTGAAGGACAGGATTAAGAAACTAGATCTAAAACACAAACTCTGAGCGTTTAAGAAACAGTTTCTATTCAGCTTGCAAGCGTGAATCTTTTAGACACGTAATGTCTTCAAACTCAGCATAGCATGGCAGATAGCTACATGGCTCTGATATCAGTTCAGCATCACCACATAGTAGAAGCCTTGAAGGTGTTTTTGGTATAACGCCATCTATTGTCATAAATACAAGCGTATGCAAGTTTTTAACTTGTGTTTTTTGTTTTTCATAAATGTACCTTTGATGTCTTTCTTGCAATGATATAAATTGCAGAGTCTTCTACTATGTGGTGATGCTGAACTGATATCAGACCCATGTAGCTATCTGGCATGCTATGCTGAGTTTGAAGACATTACGTGTCTAAAAGATTCATGCTTGCAAGCTGAATAGAAACTGTTTCTTAATCGCTCAGAGTTTGTGTTTTAGATCTAGTTTCTTAATCATGTCCTTCACTGACGATAGCAAATAGCTTGAAATCATGATATGAAGGTGGAAGTTAAGTTAGAGATAGTGAAATACTCACTCTGACGTTTATGTAAACAAACGCTTGAAGGTGTTTTTGGTATAACACCATCTATTGTAATAAATACAAGCGTATGCAAGTTTTTAACTTGTGTTTTTTGTTTTTCATAAATGTACCTTTGAGGTTTTTCTTTCAATGATATATATATATTGCAGAGGCTTCTACTATGTGGTGATGCTGAACTGATATCAGACCCATGTAGCTATCTGGCATGATATGCTGAGTTTGAAGACATTACGTGTCTAAAAGATTCATGCTTGCAAGCTGAATAGAAACTGTTTCTTAAACGCTCAGAGTTTGTGTTTTAGATCTAGTTTCTTAATCCTGTCTTTCACTGATGATAGCAAATAGCTTGAAATCATGATATGAAGGTGGAAATTAAGTTAGAGATAGGGAAATACTCGCTCTGACGTTTATGTAAACAAACGCTTGAAGGTGTTTTTGGTATAACGCCATCTATTGTCATATATATATATATGTGTGTGTGTGTGTGTGTGTGTAAAGATCGATAGTAATGAATTAAAAGTTTAAGTAAATACCTTGAATACAAATGGTGTGGACTAATATTTAAGTATCTAAATGTTTAATATAGAGAAAAACTATAGGTGAAATTAATCAGAATTAAACATAGATAGACTGCTTTGATAAGAATATTTTCATACCAATAAAAAATACTTCTATAAATATAAAAGTGTGTATGTTGAAATTAATAAGTTGAGATCAAAATTCAATTACATTGTGAAAGAATAAATTGTCATCATTGAATAAATAAAAGTTTGAAATGCAGATGAAATGAAGATGGGTCAGACAAGTTGCTAAGAGATAATTAAAATGATGAAGAATTAATATTATTTTATCTCAAAAAAGTTGTCAAATCAATAGTAAATAATTTTATAAAGCATTTAAATTTAATATTTTTAAAAATATATTTTTTTCCCTTTAGTTTAAAATTGTCATATGAATAGTAAATATTTTTTATACAGCATTTAAATTTTTAAAAATATTTTTTTTAAATAGGTTTTTTTCTTAATGCTTTTATTTAATTAATTTTGTCAGTAGTCAAAAAATAAGAGATCTATAATAAAACTGCATAAATTATTTTGCATATATTAATATTTTTCGGTTTGAAGAGTAATAAATTCTGCATCCGTCTTATAAAAAATGATATATTTTATGCTTCAGAGCTTTAAGTAAGAAATCATTCAAAGACATTCAAATATATAAGACGAAATGTCACAGAAATTAATACTTCTGATTAATTGCAACTGGAAAAAATTATCTCCTAGTTATTAAAAATTTAAAAATACTAAATTAACATTAATAATCTAATTAAACTGATCATCTTTCAATCAGGTACAAAATGTGACAGTTTAAGATTTCAGTAGTTTTAGTAAGATTTATTTTTCACATTTTTTTATTAATTACTTGTGAAATAATTTACAACGCTCCCAGTTAATTATCTCAATGGCTCATAATTTAATTTTTTCCTTTCTTAAAAATCCCTGTATACAATAATAAAATTTTAATAAAATTGCAAAACTTAACACAAAGTAATTTACATAAAATAAAACGTTTTTTTTTTTTAAAATTATGTCATTATTAATAATTTTAAATATACATACTGAGAATAATAATTGTCATGGTCATGGCAAGTTAATTTTTACTACTTGGTTACAACATACAAATTGGTAGTATGATGCTAAAACGTTATAAAAACAGGCCAAATTCTCCATACAGTAGTGCTACTCAGTGCAAGCCAGAGTAATCAATGGATGCCAGAAGGCTTGTGCATAAAATCCTTATCTAGTGCCTACTCATCCAACATCCCCAGACTAGTTTCTGTCTTATGGCCAGTGAGGAGCCTCATATCTAGGTACAGTGCTCTCAGATTCAATGGTCCTCACTGACAAAGGCCACAAGCCAGAAACTAGTCTGGGGATGTTGAATGAGAAGGCACTAAATAAGAATTTTATGCACAAGCCTTCTGACATCAATTGATAACTTTGGCTTTTACTGAGTGGCACTACTGCATGGAGAGTTTTGCCTGTTTAATATCAGTTATGAGCAATCATAAGAAATGAAGATCATATGATGTTTGGTGGTCTAAAATATTATATATTGAACATGCATGAGATTTTACTCATAAGTCTTGCCATGAACTGTATGATGACAGTTTGTTTTTTTATTCATTTATTCTCTAAATATTAATAACTCCAAACTAATCAATATTAGATTTAAGTTCAATTGGCTGTGGACACTTATCAAAAAAAAATATCAAGTCTGTTAAGACTTAAATTCTGCTCAGGATTCAATTTTAAATAAACTTAGAATTTTGCTTTTATACAGCTGCTCTATAGCCAACCAAGTTAATATTCATTATTAGTCAAAAAAATAAGTATTTATACCTATTATTATCTGAAGAGCAAAGTAAGAATAGAAAACTTTTAAATCCTTACCAATAAGCCAATTGGTAAACTTGTAAACAAGTTATGAATACTATATAAATATAGATGGATACATAGATTGAAATGGATACAGAGAGATAGATCGATAAAGAGAAAAAATAACATATACATGTGTATCTTTTAATAACAATACATTAGTTTCTATAAAGTTGTCAATACCAGATATTACAATATACTTTTGTTAGGAAAATAGCAAATTATAGCTAATGAAGATTAAAAATGTACTTTCTTGTTGCTTAATTATTTGAGATTCAAATTTGTTATGTATCGTTTTAATTGGAGGGTAAGGGTTCGAAGTTAATCATAATTTGTCAAATGAATGCTAATGATACACATCTTTTCTCATTTGTTCAATGCAGATTCATATCTTTCTTCTGCTCACTGCAATCCTTTTTTCTAGTCTGTTCTTTCTAATACATCTTTCAAATATTAATTCTTATTAAATCCAATGTCAGCATGTAATACTTAAATAAAGCTAAAACCTTAATACATGCACCTTGAGTAATAAATTAAGCACTAAAGGCATGTGTACTAAGGTTTTAGCCTTATTTAAGTATTACATCTTTCAAAGTAATTTTAGGTTCAAAGGTCAACCCAATTTTGTATTCCTATTTACATTTCTCCAATAAAAAATAATTTTCTGCTAAAACATTTCTTTAATTTTCTTAATTTATTTTATATAACTAAATATCTTGATGGCATGGCATTTTCTGTTTTATAATGAATGTGTAATGCCAAGAGTTGACATAATTTGTGTTAAGGTTTTGTGAAAAGTTGTATTATTGATTAAAAAGTAAAAATTATATTGATAAATCAAATTTGCAAATTCATTTATTTTACTAAAGAGCAATCTTTTCCAAAGACAATGAAAAAATATATAGCATTGTCACCATGATATATTTCAATTAAATCAAACTACTTCAGATGGATTCAGATATTAATAACAACTCAAATATCTTAACTTTTTTTTTAAATTTCTAATCAAATTCATATCATAATAAATCATAAATGTAATTATTTTAACAGATTTTGAAATGTATCATATGGAGTGTTACATTTTTTTCCAATATTTTTGGGAACATTTGTTCTTTGTAAAATAAATGAGCTTGAAAATTTAGGTGAACAATTTGATATTAGTGCATACAAGTGTAAAAAAATTTCAAATTTTCATGTACAGTAAAAAAAATGTTGTTTAAGTAAAAGGTGCATTTATTTAGTCTTTAAAATAATTTAAAATTGTATATCAAATACATAAAATTTAATAATTTCTTGCTTAAGATATGAATGTCAAAGATAACATTAATATTTAAACTATTAAGATTTAGCATATGAAATAATGATACTTGTAACGATAAATGAATAATGAAAAGGAAAAAAGTAATTTTTATCTAATGAGTCCGTAAAAACAAGTAATTGTTTGTTTACTTAGTGTGTAAACACATATATACATGCATAAATAACTGACCATTGAAATAAAGAATGGAAAAAATATATATAAGCACTTTATTGTTTTTAAGTATTATATATTATAGCAACAACAAACAAAAATAACCTTTTTTTTTTTCAATTTTTATAATTCAATTTTTTTTTATAATGCTAAAAAAAAAAATTATTTCTTCAAATCTAGTTTTTAGTTATCAAGCAGTTTTAGAAAGGTGCATTAAAGTGAAAAGTCAAATAATAATAGTTTTAAATTATAATTAAAGTATTTGATTATGATTATATGGAGGGGGTGCCTTTTTTATTAAAGATTTTTATTAAATTTCCAATTGTTGTCTTTTGTAATTTCTTGCTAAAAAAAGTCAAAATAAAACAATATAATGTACTTGGGTTTGAAATCAGTAAACATTAAATTTGACTTTGTGGAAAACTGAAAAGTAGATTTTAAAATAGCAATACATGTTCTGTTATTTATGACATTTTTTTGCTTCATCAATTACCCATAAAAATATAAAAGATAATCATTCCTTTATGAAGAGTGATTTTGTATATTTCCTCAAATAAGTAAAAATGAAAAGCCAACTAAGTAAAACAAAGTTAGTAGGTATAAATGAAATAGCCTACAACCATAATAGGTGAGTGTTTAAAATTCATAATATTCATAAAAAAAATTACAAGAATAATAATATTTCAGAAGCGAATTGAAACTAATTATCATGTAGAAACTATTTTGAAAAAATAAATACAGATGTAGATTATAAAATAATTTTAATTGAGAAAATGATCAAAGTTATGAATAAATGTAAACATTAAGTGTCAACATTTAAAACAATATGTCTAAATATTTTTGTTAATATCAACCACATTATTTTTTCAGTTTATTCATATGTTCATATGCTTCCAAAATAAATTTTCTTTAACCTATTTTAAAAACAACTTCTGTAAACCTGAATATGACACCTGATGATACAGCTGTATAATATTCACATATTCAAACTGATTTCTCGTTTTTGCCTTTATCAGTAAGAATTTAGAATCCAAAGCTGAAATCTGTGCATTTATGCCTCTAACAGTCACTTTTTGCTCCTTTTTATTCCAGCCAATATCTTTGAAATCTTAAACAAAAAGCAAAATTTTGCTGTTGTTTAAATATTTAAGATGTAAATTTTAATTACTTTTAAAGCAATAAAAATATTTTATAAAATAAGAACTTCAAAATCAAAATGATATTTTGTTTGCATGCTATTCAAGTAGACATTAATTGTTGCCATATCTTGAAACATTTAAAACAAAAGTCACAAAAATATTTTTAAAAAAATATGGACTACTAAAAAAATATATGCATTGTTAAATTATTTCAGATAAAAAAATAATTCAAAGAAAATAATTATGACAGAAAAATTGAAAATAAAATAAATAAATAAATAAATACCTGTTGGATGACTAAAAGTAAAAATGTTTGATTTGTCTCAAATCATTCACATAATTAAAAAATAATGCCATTGGTTGTATGATGAGGATTCTAATAGGTAGAAGGCATGTAAAACAGTATTTTTATAAAGATGGACAACCTGGTTTAGATATATAAAATGTAAGTAAAAACAAGTCATAATCTTCTGAATTAACTAATGATTTTTAACATGGAAGTTACAGAAATGATATTTTAATACATTAAAATCAGCAAATACTTTTTTTTTGTAAATGCATTAATCAGTGATTTATATTCAGCTCTTTTAACATTTATTATTACAATGTTCATATTTTATTAGAATAAAGAAAAATTTGATCTCTCCCTTCTTTATCCATTTCATGTAGTATAAATTGAATAAATTTTAAATTAATCAAAATAAACTTTTTAAAAAGTAGTTTGCTCTGCTACCTAATATCTAGGGGTACCAAATTCATATGTGTAGGTTATGTGGGGCACAAAGGTGCTTCATCTTAGGAGTACCAAGATGCCACAATAATTAATAAAATTTATATGTAAATGAAATGTTTCTATTTTCAAATCACTTCATTTTTAACAATACATTCTGAATGTAAATATTTTTTTATTTAAGTACGAGTGAATTACTTTTTTATTTAAACTTATTGTGACAATTGCTAGAGTCTTAAATTTCCAGGTTTAAGCTTAGAATATATTGCATATGTACTCTTATCATTAAAGCTAAACAGGCTGGGGTCATTTTGTTGTGATAATTAATAAAACTTATATGTAAATTTTTAAATTTTCGAATCACTTTATTGTTAAAAACGACATTCTTTTTTATTTGAATATAAGTAGAATATGTCTTTACCATTTTTAAAAATACTTCTTTATTTAAATATGTTGTGATAATTGCACAAGTCTTGAAATATACATATATATTCTACAATTACATAAAGTGAACAATCCAACACTTTTTCTCACTATAATTAATAAAATTTATATGTAAATGAAAATAATTAGATTTCCCATTCACTTGTATTTAAATATCATAGTTTTTGCAAAATATAATATTACTATTAATCATTTATTTAAAAAATAAGCTTATTTTTAAAATGTTGCCTCATAATTATAGTAATTCTTCATGTTATCAAATTAAATTTAAAAATAACCTTTTAGTGGGTCATGTATGTTATTCAATTTAGAGTGATGATAAAAGTGTCTGAGTCTTTTATGTTGGATCCTGGGATCAATTCTGCTCTTGTTTTGTGTAAACTACTTTTAATAGCAAAGTTATGGCATGTTATCTTTTTACACATTTTATTAATTCTATTTTTAATAGAGATATCTTTCTTTTTAAATGCAGTATTAGTTTTTTTACTTGTTCTCTAGCTAAAAACTTGTAATTAATCCATAATTCACACTACAAGGGCAAATCTAAGCAAAACAGAATGAGTAAAAAAAATAACTTTTAAAAAAATATTATTGCATGCCAAAATATTTAATTCTTAACAAATTTCATGATGTAATCTATGAATAAACAAAATAAAACACAAGGGGTTTTAATGGCTTTTAAAATTTTATTGGATAAACAATCTAAGAATGAAAAATTAAAATTCTTTCCTTAAATAAATCTTGAATAAAATCTTAATTGTCAAACTGTACATTAAAGTATAATATACAATATGATTTAATTATTAATAGGGATTAAAATAATTTAAATACTTTAATAAAGTAATGTATTTTCTTATTCACCAAAAAACAAAAGAAGCTATTTTTGTTAATAGAAAACAAACAAATTGTCTGTGAGAGATTAGATTTTTAAAACATGTATTTTTATTAAGTTGTTGCTAATGGAATTAGTTAAAAACAATTTTATAAAAGATATTGCATGCATTTCATTAACACAGCATAATTGTAACACTTTTACAACTTCTCTGGTAATTGCTCAATTAGAAAAGTGATAACAAAATTCTTAATCTGTACTAGTCAAAAAATCCAATTGTTTGATTTTTTTTTCCTTATTATACTTGATCATTAAACAAAAAAACTGCAAGGTGTGGTACTAGACACCTGACTATATCTGAAATAATAAGCATACAAAAAAATTATTCTATTACTGAGATCTTAAATGACATAAATAAAATCAAGAGGTTAGTTAGAGTTGACCTAGTTCAAATTGATTGCTATTTATCACATTGTGGCCACCAAAATCAGGAAATTATTATGTAAATAAAAAGGTAAAAATTTAAATAATTATATATTTTTAATATTCTATAGTGTCTTGTGTTAAACAAAATGATGTAGAATTCATTCTTTTAATTAACTAATTTTATTTCATGGGAAAGGGAGTCTTCTTCACATGATAAAAAACATTTAGATATTTAAAAAAAAAATGTTACTTGCAAATATAGATACATCTAATATATAAATAATTGCTTATTTATTATAAATATGATTGTGTGAAATGTTATTGAATCAATATTTGAGAAAACAAAATAGAATAAATAAAGTGCAAAAAAAATATTTTCTTCTATTTTTTTTAGTGTAAATCCATTAATAACATCATTCTATTTTTTTTTTGCATAGTCTTATTCAATACATAAAAATGTTAACAAAGAGCTGATTTCACATTAACATGACCAGAACATTTTCAGACATTTAGGAAAACAATGTAACTGAAAAATTTGCATTACTGCAGATTAGTACATCTACAATTGTATTACTTTACATATTATATTCGTTGTTGGATCTTACAAAATTTAAATAGCAAAAAAAAAAACTTCATTTAGCATGTGATAAAATGTTTTAATTTTCACAAAAGACATATATCAAGCAGATGTGAAGCCATGATAAATGAGGTCATGTGCCATTGCATGGCACTAATGCCAGCTCTGTTCATGAGACTAGGGGTGCTGAAATTTATCTTGAACAAAGGCACCTCATACCTTGTGGTAGGTCTTCTAATATCTATTGATTTATCCACAATCTATTAGAAATTAAATGTAATCTAGAAAGAATCCTATATACATACTGTTACGTTTTTTTGAATATTATTATTTATTGTTTATATTTATGATTAATGAAAAGAATAAAAAAACATAATTAAAGTATTAAAAAATCCTAGTTTTAAGTTATCAATGAAGTCCATAAAAAAGAGAGAATCTAATGAAACAAAGGGCAGAATATTCTATTACAATAAAGCATAAAATAATTAGATTATTTAATCATTTTTATTAATCATTTATTAGACTAAGGATTATTCACTTAATAAATATTTCTGTAGTCTAATTTTCACTCCATCACTCTCACCAAGGTAGGGACTGATTTCTATTTACTTTTAGCACCTTGTGAAAAAATGTAATCATAAATATATGACAAAGATATGTGAAAATGATGTATGATCTCTCAGATGCACATTTTGTTTTGAACCAATACTCATCAATTCGCCCAGATCATAATAATTTACACATGTCTTTATTATTGTTCAATATATGTAAATAACCAATTATTATTGTTTAATTGATGTCAATCTTGTTCCTCTCACAACTTTGACACAAATCACTTAATGGAAGTATATTAATAATTTTTATTAGTCACTCATTAGACTAGAGTTTATTTACTTAATAAAAATTACTCTACATAAATATTATTAATTAGATTACTATTTTACATAATAATTAAAGTTGTCATTTAAGATATGATTTTGAACATTTATGAATATACTACACATAACACAGTCTTTTAAAAATGCACAAACTTTTATGAAACAAGATTTCCTAACATTTTACCAAAAAGATATAAATTACAATAGCAAACAATAATTATTATATTGGGATCTACTGAATCATATAAAGACTATTGAAGTTTTGGTGAGAAGAAATAGTCTGATTAGCAAAGAAAAACAATTTTTATGGGGGGGGGGGCAGGGATTAATCATGATTTAAGAAATACATTTTTAACAAAAAAAAAAAAAGATAAAAAAAAAGAGATGATTAAACAAAACAAAAAAATTAAAGACATATTTTATGTTGTTATATCAAAGAATATTATTTGATTTAGGAAAGATAATAAAATTTAATTAGTGAAAAATTGGGATTAATTTATAAGAGTAAATGTTGTTGTTTTTTTAATGTAACAAGAATGAAAAATAAAATTAAGAGATAAGTCAGTAATGTACATATTTCTGACAGATGGTAGATAGTGTTTGAGTGATAAGGAATAACTTTCAAAAAAAAAAATGTCAGTGCATAGATTTTAAAAAAGGCTTAGAATTTTTTAAAAAGATATAGATCATTTAAAAGTAGTATTGTCAATGCCATAAAGTGGACTCAATATACAAAAAGAGCAGTACATTACAGTAGCTCTCCTGCATCAATGAATCATCATAGCTGCTGTTTAAATATGTTCATTATGCATTGCTAAATTAAAGATTGTGTTTATTTTAATCTTTCATTATGTAGTGTCTTAAATATATATATATATATGA
>JAQFVV010007870.1:0-52853 GCA_028023455.1 Epiperipatus broadwayi
TATATATATGCAGCAGTAGTATTTTCTAACTCTACAAGATCTACCAAAGTCAAATGTGGCTGGTAAGTTCAATTTTTAAGTAAATTACCAAAACACTTTGTTTAGATAAATTGTTGATTTATCTGTTATAATACAAATTTTTTATTTGTTTTCTATTATTTTTAGAAAATATTTCTAATTTTATTTCTTTGAAAATATATTCCACTATTATTGTTGTTGTAAACCTTGATTGTTAAAAAAGGCCAAACTCTCCATACCCAGTAGTGCCACTCAGTGCAAGCTAGATAGATAATCAGTGGATGCCAGAAGGTTGTGTATAAAATTCCTATCTAGTGCCTACTCATCCAATATCCCCAGACTAGTTTTTAGTTTGTGGCTTTTGTCTGTGAGGAGCTTTGGATCTGAGAGCACTGCGCCTAGATCTTAGGATCTAATGCAACTCTCCAACCACCATGTTTTATCTCTACTTAACTCAAAACTATGAGTCTAAAATTGAAAACATTAATATTTTCAATCCAAGCTCATTAGTTTATATAGTCATATAGGACTGGCCTCAGTTCAGTACCCATACATTTTGGTGTCTTTGGTTTTTTAATAACCATAACCATCTCTATCCTATTAGGCAGGAATGATATTAAATCATTAACCCTTTAACCAATAATTATATTATTGGTGGTATGAGGTAAAAATCAAATCTTTTAATTGGCCAACTCACAAACTGAAGACAAAGCCTATTGTTAAAACATATTCGCCTATAATATTAAATTCAACTCAGATACGTTTATAAAAAGTATATTACTAATTTGTCAGGTTATGAAAGAGAACGAAAGTTCTTTCAAAAATAAATTGCTATTTCTTTATTCTAAAATATATTCAATTTCGGCAAATATAAAGCGAATGTCTAAACAAAAAAGTGCTGACGCAAACGCTTTTTTTCAATTTTATGTTATGGAAAAGTAAAGATTTCTTTTTGCTAAATCTTAAATATTTTTACTAAAATCTTCAATATTTTTCGAAAATAATTTTGTTTTTTTAGTATATTTTTTAAAAAACTATTTTAATTTCTCATTTTATATTTTTTTAATACTTAAATTACATTCGAAATGAAAATCTCAGCATTTTTCTTTATTTTCTTTGATCAGGCGGTTTCTTTGTTCTTTCCAGCCAATCAGAATGTCTTTTTCGGCTGAGAGCTGGCTGACAGCCAATCACCGACAAGGTTCTTCTTTGTTTAGTTTTAAATGCGGTTTTTTTGATTTTTTACTTGTAAAATAATTCGGAAGAGGGCACCATCTTACAAAACTTTTAAAAACCTAATCAATAACTGTCAAATGAATATTCTATCATTAAAACTAGCAGAATTAGAGTGACGTCAGATGTCGACGAGATGCCTCGTAAGAGGCGGTTAAAGAATTAAACATCATATGATCATTATTTCTTATGCTTGCTCATAACTGTTATTAAAACAGGCAAAACTCTCCATACAGTAGTGCCACTCAGTGCAAGCCAGAGTAATTATAGGATGCCAAAAGACTTGTGCATAAAATCCTTATCTAGTGCCTATACATCCAAAAAAAATGATGATTATGTGAAATCTTGATTGTAATGATATTTCCAAATCAAGACCATTTTTTATTTGAAATTCTATAAAATCTGACAAATTAGGTATTGGATGATTATTTTTGCTAAATTATAAACAGTGTTAATATTTTTGATGTTATTAAAACATTTTTTTAATTTAATTTATCAATAATTTTGGCAATATTTATTTTTACATTCATTATCAAGATTTATGATTTTATTATGCAAAATTGATTCATTATGGATACCAATTTTTTACATAAAGATGCAGATCTTGTATTTTTCGATGTTCCATTTGGTTCTACTTTTGTTTCTAATTCTTTCAATAAATGGCAATGTTTGTCAGATTCAACTCTCAAATTTTTATATTTCAAACAAGCAGAACATCCTAATTTACCATTTTTAATTTCTAGCCAAGTATATTGAGTTTTCAAATAATTTGCCTGTTTGCTATTCCAGCAATCAGGCAATATAATTTCTTTTTCGATTTCATCTTATGATTTTTGTAAAATATGAATATCAGTGTCATCAAATTGTAATAATTCAGATATAGCATTGGTACTTTCATTGATAAATTGTTTTGTGGAAGTGTTTGTATCAAAATCAATTTTGTTTTTTTTTCTATCTTTTCCAAAAAATTACAACAAATCCGATTGTCTTTTCATGTCTGTTAAAAATAATTAATAATATATATTTTAAAAATTAAGTAATAAAAATATATTATTAAAAATTGTATTTCTAAACAATATGTTATTTAAATGTTTAATAAATTTTTGTACATCACTAAACAGTTCAACTCCAAATATATGAGAAGTTTCTCACAAATTATCTCACATTATAGAATATACAATTTTAAAACATTTTAAAATAGAATATTGTTGCCGTAATAATAATGACAAGTTAATACATTCTGTACTAACTTTATTTCCTTTTATTTTCATAAAAAGCAATAATATTTAATAGGGTAATTATATTTATATATCGTACATCTCTTTGTTCTTAGTTGTTCTTATATTTTGTAAGTTGTAAATTTTGTTTAACCTCAATATTTATAGCCTGTTATTCCACAATTTGATGTTTTAATTTATTTAACCTATAAATAGAAATATGTAATACTATTACAACTTGATGAATAAAAACTCATTACACTAGAACTTTTACAACATAAATTTTCTCCAAAAACTCTAAATCCATTGTCCATCATATGGAAGTTAACCCTTTCTTTTTAACCATGCACTCAATTAACAATCCACATACTCAAATACTGGTACCTAAATTGATATTTCTTAAGATAATTGTTTACAATTGACAAAACTTTAGTAAATCTATATTATACATGATTTAAGTTCCAAAGTACATATTTTGTATCAATAGATGAATACAACCGTGGGAACAGTGGAACGCAACCACATTAAAAATGTAGAACAATTATTAAAAGTCAACTATAATTTAAAATTATAAATAAATATAAATAATATTATTGCATATTATTTGTCATATTCTGTGATTTTTTATTTATATAAAAATACAAGTTTTTATAAATGCATAATCAAATTTTTAACAATGGGCTTATAAATTTTTAAAAAATTTAACAATGGGCTCACGTGAGCTCACTGCTAACTCACCACTGATTATATAAATAATATATTTTATTTTTTTTCCTTTTTCTATGTATTGATTTCTAATTTTACATATACCATTTACAACTTTCTTAAACACTTGTAAAGAGCTCTGTTGATGACTGCAGGATAGTCAAAACTGTTGAATAAAGTTTTGATATAAAAAATAGTATTGTTAAAGTGTTTAAGAAAGTTGTAAATGGCAATGATTATATACTATATAAATATATACACTCATATTTTTTTAATAAAAAGTCAATAATGTTTTAAGTTATAATATCTAAATTAGACTTAAAACTAATAGCCAAATTCTATTTTGTATGTAGCATTTCAGTAAATAATTATTAAATTATTCTAATCAATTTTTAAATAGGATTCCATTGTATAATTTTTATGTACTTGTGGGGGGTTTTTTAACCTGCTTTTGAAAAAAAAATAGATAAATTGTTTACATTTTATTTTTATTTTTAGTTAATCAGACCATTTACCAAAACTATTATTTGAGGATTAAAATGCAATAAAATTTTCTAATTTTCTTTATTATATTTTAAAGCTAAGAACTAAGCAGTTTTTTTTTTTATAATAATGTAAATTTTTATTAAGTAATGTTCAAAATGACTGACAATATCTTTCGTTAATTGATCAATAAATCGAAAAGTATAAAGTAAGTAAAACGATTTGAGTCATATTATCATCCCTATTTCCTCAAATGTTATTATTTAATGATTTCAATACGATTTTTCAAATATTCTCTCATAAAAATAAAAAATAAAAATAGAGATGTCAGAGACTATTCAAAATTACTTTCTAAGTGATTTATCAAATGACAATTTGTTAAAAAAACAAATCTGTATCAATAAAAATATTAGATCTAATAAAAAGAAAAGAATAAATAAATTAAAAATCAATATATTGTAATGGGACATTAAATGGTGCGCCAGCATTCCCTCTTAGACCATCATTTTATTTAACAATATACAAAAATTAACTGGTGAAAAAACAAATTTATTTACAAACCAAATGAATAGCCTCTATTACTCCATAAAAGCATTATCACTCAGTCCTCTAAATAGACTGCCTTCACTAATAAACTAATCCTTTACAAATCAAGTCTCTAAGCTTATAATTAAAATTCTAAAACAATACTTTAGAACCAAATAGTTTAGATTTTAAAGACCAGGCAATCACACATATATCAAATGAATATACAAACAGAGTACACAATAGAAAATAAATAGCTCAGATGTCTAAGTTAAACTACAATATATAATAAAATCAAAATGAAATGATATTGTCATGTAATTTTCTTTAACAGTTTGGCTATACTCCATTGTACCAATTTAGATTCCATTCCACTGAAAATAAAGATGTCTGACTTAACAAGCTTTGCAGCTGTACACTAAAATAGATACATAAAAGAAAAGAAATAAAGCCCTTTAAAGACTCAATTTATTAGCAAAATTACGTATGTCAGAATTTTTTTTTCTAAAAATTACAAGCTATTTATTTTTTTCATTCTTATTTATATCACTAAGAGTAACAGTTTATTTTCCTCTCAAATATGTTGTTTTCTCTCTCTCTTCTTAATGTATCTTTATTTCGAATGCTAGAGTAAATAGAATTTATAATTAATTTCTTATTCAATTATTAGTATTTAATATTAATTATAATTTGTATATATATATGTTTATCGACTGATTGATATTTTGCCAATCTTTATTTGTTTTACTTAAGCTGGAGTTAAATAATAATAATTATATGCTTGCTTTATATTCGATGTAAGCATGCTAGAGCTCACAAGTTAAATTCAATCTAGTTAAATAAATTTTCTCGGATATGAATACATACTTAAAAATAAATGTATTTTATGTATTAAATTCATCCCTGAGTATCATATAAAGAGTGTAAATACAGTAAATATTTTTTTCTTTTATTATATTCATATTATTTTAAATCTAGTTATCTATTTCTCTTTCTCTCTTATTCCAAACATAGTTAAATATAACTACTATATGCACACACTGAAACAGTAAGATTCGTATTCGAATCTTAAGTTTCACCTTTTTCTGTCGTCTCTCACTAACCGATCTATCCTGCCAAAATTTAAACTTTTTGGTATCGAATTGTATGTGTAGCAATATTAAAAATGTATAAATATATGTAGAATTCAGCATAAACACGCACACATTTCGATCTCAAATTAAAGACAATAAATAGGGATAAAATAATATAATTTAGATTTCTGTTAGTTATATAATTTTGTATAATTTTAATCATTTATTTTGGATTATAAAGTTCGTATTTATTGCTTTGTTTAAATTTCGTTTAATAATAATTCTAAAAAAATCTGATGTAATATTTAATTAAAAGTTAAAATAATCTTATGTTTCCTTTTTGTCTTTGAAATTTAAAAGCATCGGTCAGTGATAGATAATAGATTAATTAAAGAAAAATTCCCCAAAATGTAATTAGTAAATGTAAAATGTAAACAATAGAACGGCGGCTTTCTTTAATTAAAAACCAACAAAATGCATTGATTATCCTCGGGGCAGATTAAGTAGAACCTAAAAATATCTTAACAAAAATGTGAGAGATCAAGATAAGAAAAGAGGCCATCTTAGACTTTCTGGAGACATTCATGTCAACTTTAGCTTTGCTCTCGATCACTGAGAGTCTCCAAAAATATAAAAATAATTTGTTCCTGCCAAGGTATGACCGAGTAAAGCACCTAGATTATTCTCCATCAGGAGATGGCCTATCGGATGCCGAACTTTCCATTGCCCATCATAAATTCACCATGAAGATCTGCTGCCTAAAATAAATGAGAAAGCTGCTGCTGCTGCTGTGAAAGTAAATGAAATATCTAAATACCAGAAAGAATTGCCACTCGTGAACTTTTTGCTGCTAAACTAATGGAATCAGAAAACTTCTTATAAAACAGGTACCTGTCTGTGCTCAAACTCTAGAGTACTCTAATAATATGCTATAGCACTTCTTCATATTACTTATCTAAATTATAAAATGTAAAAACTATCATTTGTATAACTAAAATTGAATAATTAATTTAATGTGTAAATTTCTCTAATAATCTAGCTTATCTCACTCTATCTTTCTTGGGTGCGTATTTCTCAAATCTACATTTTATCTATCGTTATTATTTAATTATTGCATGCTCATAATTGTCTCAATTTTCAAAGTTTAAATCTATGATCACTTGGAACAATGAATGCATGTCAAATTTTCATTAATATTTGCTCTCATAACTAACTTAACTTTCATATAAATCGACACGCATTCAATGCATCATTTATTGTAATGCAGGGGTCTACTACTTCGCAAATGGCTGACGTATTAGTTATAATAATTCCCAATTTATATATGTTTTGTATTTATTAAATCATCATGAATAATTCCAGAAAATTACATTTCTTTGAGAGTCGCCAGAGTTCTTTAGTAAATGTTGATAATGTAGGGCCGAGTCAGAAGTCTATTTAAATCTCATCATAATCGTTTATACAGTATACATGTGTTACATTTTAGAGACGCAATGACCCATTCCGCTGTGAAATTTCTGGATTCTTCAGGGTTGAAATTAACCCCAGTCGTCCTACACAAGCAGGCATAATGGGTGCTCCCGTAGGATTTGACAATGTCATGCAGCCAGCCGGCAAATTGCGACATGTACCGCTTGTACCTGGTTATGCTTAGGTGACACCTTACTTCATCAGGTCGAGGCAGAGACCAACCTGACATTCTTATAAACCCATTCGCGGCATTGCAGTTTTGATATACTGCCATTCCATATCGCCTTTCTAAAGTGTACCACGTGTTCCTTTGCTCAATTCTATTATTCTATATATCACTCTGCCTCTGCATTATCTTCGTAATTCACTCTCAAATAAATGTTTGCCCTTAGTTATAAATAAATATTTTAATTAAATAAATATATGTCTGCCGTTACTCTTATAACCCATACTTTAGACTCTTGCATTGCAAAGGTATAAATCCATCCAGGCATGCATTAGAAATACTTACTCAAGAATTTTAGGTAGCTAGATTATGCCTTCAAATAAATGAATTCCTTTTGTAAACAAATAAATAAATGTATTCTTTAAAATATAATCATGTAGCAAATCCTGCTACTGAAGCTTTTAATCCATAAAATATTGTTAGTAAATGATCTTATTAAAATGTGTTAATAAATAATTTTAAACTATACGTCTGCAGTTACGTTTCATTTATACGATACCCATTCTATATAATATTTTATCAATTATATAAATACGAATGTTAACTAATATTAGTTTGATTATTGGTTAACTCGAAAATAAAATCATGAATCTCTTGCATATTCCTGACCACTGTGCCTAAAGAAATATTTACAAATGTCACAGCAGATGCATTGTTTCGTGGATTGTATTGTGGAACTGACAAACTATGTTCGAACTCCGTACCATGGGTGGCTTCGCTACCTCGATGGTGCTGCTGTTCTGTGCGGTGGTCGACTTCTGCATTATGTTTACGAGTCATACGTTTTCTGACTGTTACAACACACACATGCGATAATGCATTGCCATTTTTTTTGAGCTAGTGGTAGGTAAATGGAGAGATTAACATCTAAGAAGCTAGAGAAAAATTTGAACCTGATCTGTAGTTGTTTTCCATTTTAGAGGTGGTGCATAATCTGTAGTGTGACAGATGCTTTAAATAAATAAATAACGTATAAGTAGTAAGATATATAACCTCTCTATACTTAGATATGTTTGATGGATATGATAGTCAGGAAATATAGATGGATACCCAGTCTAACTATCATTAGTTAGCATACTCAGTCTACAGACTGTAAATATAGTTATTCCTGACACCCATTAACCCAAGGTTTAAATCCTCATACATTCTTATATAGAATTGTATAAATCTAAAAAATGGAGTGAAAATCATGACCTGTAAATTTTATTTGGTACTCAAAATAGGACTTGAATAAGCTTATTTATCACTTACCAGTTTTATTTGTTGCCCTTAAATGTGGGACTTTCATAAATATGCCTCAATAAAAATTTGATGCCAAAGATAAATCAACTCGATATACACTAGATGTGAAAAGCCAGTATATATTCATTTGGTGTTAAAATGTGTGTGTCCAATATATATATATTGTAACAAACGGGGTTCGAATACAAGCGTATGTAATATATTACTAATTGCGAGTGTTAATGTTGAGCGACTATATACGAAAAGATATATATGTAAATAGTCATTCGAACCCTGTTACAAAGAGTGTGAATGTTAGGTGGGTATGCTTATATAAATATATTTGTATATGTGAGTATAAAATGTGTGTAGGTATTAACGGTGATGGTTACAAGCAATTATATACGGAGCTGTATAAGTTGTAATTGATTATTCGTATATATTTTATCGGTTAAAATTTTTCTTTAAGTCTGGTTAATAATGTTGTCGGTAACACGTGTTTCTTTTGCTAATTAATCTTTGAACATATGAAGATAGAAATAGAAATAAATCAGTTGCTGTAGGCGGTTTAGTAATAACTGGCGTCAAGAAGTCCGAAAACGGGTCAGGTGGGTATCTTTGGAAAACAATAGAAGAATGGGACAGTGGCGTAGGGATATTGGAAGAAAATTTTACAAAGTTAAAGAATGAAAACAAAAGAACTTTTTTTGTGGGCTCGAAAGAGGAGATAAAAAAAAGAAAAGAAAAGAAAATGCAGCTTGGACTATGGAGTGTGTGGACGTATAAAATTTTCTTAAGAAGTTTATTAGTATTTCTCACCCAAAATGTCGGGGTAATTCAATAGTGCTAGTTTCGTTAACCGATCCAGTGGACAGTTGTCGTGGAACCCATCTGAAGTGGACCTACGAATTTCGCTATACAAAAGAGTTCTTGTTCATCAAGTATAATGGCAACGAAAGATCTATGAAATGGGACCCTTTCATAAAGTGAGTGAATCATCTACTCCACCTCCGGAATAAGCTATTCGATATACCACATTGGAAATCCTTGCCATCTGTTATATCAACCAGACCAGTATTCGTGGAGAATTATAAATGCGGACTTGTCTTTGACCGTGTGAACGGTCGACGGTACTTAAGGTAATTGATGTTTACACTAAATATATGTTCAATGAATGCGTCTTGGTAAAGAAACTAGTGTTACCTCAATATTAATTCCTATAATAAATTTCTTTTAAATTAAATAAAATAACTTTAAATAAACAGCTCTGATGTATAATTGCACTATTTTGATGCGTATATGAATTATATATATGTGTATCAGGGTAAATGGGCTGTGCGCTTGAATATTGATATTTATATGCGTGGATAAATGAGATTTTATTGGTATTAAGTATGGTAATAAATAGAGTAAATGGTATGATAACATTCGGGTTGGGTTATTAGATTTATAATGGATAAATTATCAGACAGAATAGATAGACACATAAGACTTAGTTGGGTAGTGTTTAGCTTTGTTCTCTAGTTAGACTATAGTCCCCAAACCCTGAGATTGAGCTGGTACAGATGCGCTACCATAAATAGAGGTATATCTATATATACCTGAACCCTTATTTACATTTTCGATGAGATAATTCTTATCCATGTGTAAGATTGGCACGTGAGATGGAATCAGACCATGCTCACAAATATCCTCACTCGAAGCTACGGGTAGAAGTGTACAAATGGCGATATAAAATACAAAGGGTGGTATTATAATGGCGTCCCAACTAATGGGGCTGCGAATGTTAGAGAACGGACATTTAAAAGGGCATCCTAACGTAACATAAAAAGAGCGTACAAACGAGAGTTGGAGATTTTTTTTAAAAAAAAAAAAAAGAGAAAAAGGGAAAAATAAAAGCGATAGTTTGTTAAAAATCAGAAAGAGTTTGAATACATATTGGTAATATAGTAGATGGGCATATTTGGTGGTGTGAATATACGGATAGAAAAGTTCTCGAGTGGTCAAGGGGGAAAATAGCGTTGAGGTATGTCCTGTGTATATATATAAAGTCATAGTTTATAAAGCGAGGTTGAAGAATTTATCTAACATTGGGATATTATAAAACAATATCATTCAATATGATAATAAGGAGGGGCAAAGGTCTGTCGGGTGGGTCATACAGTGGACCACTGGAAACCGGGGTGACGAACCTGGCACGTAATTAAAATAGTAATAGAGAGAAAATGAAGCCAAAAAATAAACAGAATGGGGAAAAGCAGAAGGCGATGGAAGAGAAGGAAGTAAATGTATTGGAGAGGATTTTAGAAAGATTAGAAGGTCTAGAACTCCGATTTCAGGAAATGGATGAGAGGTTCAAATGGAGATTTCAGGAGATAGAATGGAGAATAGGGATAGAAAGCAAGGAAAGGGCGGAGAAGTCTGACAATAAAGAAGTAAAAGGAAGTTTAGATGAAGGAGAGAAGAATATAAAACAGGGGCCGAAGTCTAGTGAGACGGAAAGACCGGAGCATATGGGTAAATGTAGGGGTGTGGTGGTACACACCCATGTGAACCATTTTTTAAAGATACGACAGTTTGAAGGCCAAATGGGGGAAGCTCCCGTGGAACATATACAAAGCCTACGAAGATACTTTGGCATGAATCCCATGCCAGAGGAAGGTAAATTGGTGGTAGCATACAGCCATCTAAGTGGGAATGCCCAAGAGTGGTGGGACTCATTGTCCCAACAGCCCACAACCTTCGAGGAGTACCAGAAGAAGATACGAGAGACTTTCTGGTCGGAAGACCACCAGGAACTCATGCAGTACCAAGTGATGCGAGAGAAATATGAGGAAGGAAAGGAAGAAAATTTCTCTCAATTTTTTCATCGCCAAGTAGCGAGACTAAGGACACTGGATGCGTGTCACCTATCTGAAAGCCACATCATTCAAATTGTAAGGCACAATATGCCTATGAATGTGGAAAGAAGGATGTTGGGGGGTGAGGAAGGCATCCATTGGAGAAGTGGCAGAGCTGCTTAATGCTCTGGATATGAGTATATATGACCCTAACACACCGTTGGAGCGAGGGAAGGAAGTTAAAGATATGCCAAATATTAAATTTGGGATGGAAGAAGGACACACCAGCGGGAATGCCACGCATAGAAAAGGTGGTGATGATAGTCACAGACCGAGATGGCAATACGAACCGGAAGCTCGACGTCTGCCAGATAAGCCAAAGTTCATCCAAGAAAAGGGACCGTGGTCACCGAAACAGAAAGGTGGTACCGAGGGGAACAAAGGATAAGGAAAAGTCATTTAAGAAGCCGTTCAAATACACAGAAGGTATTTGAAGGCTATCGCACCAGGGGGGTATGTAACAAATGGGGTTCGAATACAAGCGTATGTAATATATTACTAATTGCGAGTGTTAATGTTGAGCGACTATATACAAAAAGATATATATGTAAATAGTCATTCGAATCCTGTTACAAAGAGTGTGAATGTTAGGTGGGTATGCTTATATAAATATATTTGTATATGTGAGTATAAAATGTGTGTATGTATTAATGGTGATGGTTACAAGCAATTATATACGGAGCTGTATAAGTTGTAATTGATTATTCGTATATATTTTATCGGTTAAAATTTTTCTTTAAGTCTGGTTAATAATGTTGTCGGTAACACGTGTTTCTTTTGCTAATTAATCTTTGAACATATGAAGATAGAAATAGAAATAAATCAGTTGCTGTAGGCGGTTTAGTAATAACTGGCGTCAAGAAGTCCGAAAACGGGTCAGGTGGGTATCTTTGGAAAACAATAGAAGAACGGGACAGTGGCGTAGGGATATTGGAAGAAAATTTTACAAAGTTAAAGAGTGAAAACAAAAGAACTTTTTTTGTGGGCTCGAGAGAGAAGATAAAAAAAAGAAAAGAAAAGAAAACGCGGCTTGGACTACGGAGTGTGTGGACGTATAAAATTTTCTTAAGAAGTTTATTAGTATTTCTCACCCAAAATGTCGGGGTAATTCAATAGTGCTAGTTTCATTAACCGATCCAGAGGACAGTTGTCGTGGAACCCATCTGAAGTGGACCTACGAATTTCGCTATACAAAAGAGTTCTTGTTCATCAAGTGTAATGGCGATGAAAGATCTAGGAAATGGGACCCTTTCATAAAGTGAGTGAATCATCTACTCCACCTCCAGAATAAGCTATTCGATATACCACATTGGAAATCCTTGCCATCTGTTATATCAACCAGACCAGTATTCGTGGAGAATTATAAATGCGGACTTGTCTTTGACCGTGTGAATGGTCGACGGTACTTAAGGTAATTGATGTTTACACTAAATATATGTTCAATGAATGCGTCTTGGTAAAGAAACTAGTGTTACCTCAATATTAATTCCTATAATAAATTTCTTTTAAATTAAATAAAATAACAACTTTAAATAAACAGCTCTGATGTATAATTGCACTATTTTGATGCGTATATGAATTATATATATGTGTATCAGGGTAAATGGGCTGTGCGCTTGAATATTGATATTTATATGCGTGGATAAATGAGATTTTATTGGTATTAAGTATGGTAATAAATAGAGTAAATGGTATGATAACATTCGGGTTGGGTTATTAGATTTATAACGGATAAATTATCAGACAGAATAGATAGACACATAAGACTTAGTTGGGTAGTGTTTAGCTTTGTTCTCTAGTTAGACTATAGTCCCCAAACCCTGAGATTGAGCTGATATGGATGCGCTACCATAAATAGAGGTATATATATACCTGAACCCTTATTTACATTTTCGATGAGATAATTCTTATCCATGTGTAAGATTGGCGCGTGAGATGGAATCAGACCATGCTCACAAATATCCTCACTCGAAGCTACGGGTAGAAGCGTACAAATGGCGATATAAAATACAAAGGGTGGTATTATAATATATATATATAACAGAGAAATAATAATTAAGGTTGAGTTAATGGAATGAGAGAATATTGGCACTAGCAATTGAAATAAAAAAAAATATTGTTAGATCTTGAGAGTAGAAGATAGGGATAAAATAGGTATGCAAAATAATAGATAATTGGAAGATTAATTAAGATAATGGTAAAAGAAGAGACAGTAAGTTGGAGATAGTGAGTTTTATATAGTAAGGGTCTAAACTGGTATACTAATTTTATGTGATAAGCTTAAATAAAACAGTTTCATATAATAATTTTAGATAATCAATAGAAGTTCTTAAATAATAATAAATAATAAAATTAAACAAGTGTAGTTTTCTATAATTCAATGATTATGAGATTAAAATTAAAGGAAATAAAAACAGATTTAAATATTGGGAAACTGGTTATGCATGCAATAGGTGGAACAATCATCAGAATTAGAGTCTAAAAATAGAGGAAGCCAATCAAAAGAAACTATATCATCAGCAATAGACTTACAAATGCTGTATAATTTGATCATGTAAAAATCAACAAAAAATGAGACAAGATATGCAGGAAAGTCAACAAAAATGAAATTACAATCTATGCAGGAAAGCCAATAAAAACTGGATTTGAAATTACAAGATTGGGCAGGAAAGTCAATAAAAAATAGATTTGAAATTGCAAGATATGTAGGAAAGTCAACATAAAATGAGACAAGATATGCAGAAAAGATAATAGAAATGTATTGTAGAATTTTAAAAAAAATATGAATGCAATAAAAGAAGAAAATCAACAGGTGATGATAAAATGACATTGAATAAAGTGAAAGAAGAGATAAAAGGTACAGAATCAAAACATGATAGTGTAAAGTTTGAGAGAGTATTTGAATGAGTTAAAAGATAAATGAGAGGAAGAAGAATAAAGAATAAAAAATAGAATTCCAAATAGGGAAGAGTAACAAGGAAAATAGCAAAAATATAGCAGATATCAGAGAAAGTATAGATGGACTAACAATGTGGTGAATGATTTAAAAATGAATGTGGAAAATAAAGAATATAGTAATGACAAAATAATAAAAGATTATTGTACAGAAAACAAAGAGTTTAAGGCAGCTATAATCCATTGACTAGAGAAAATAGAAAAAATACAGAAAGACTTATAAGAAACCACCAGCAGTATAGATTGTACTGAAGGAAAGCCAAAAAGCTAGATGTAATAAAACTAGTGGGAAACGAATTTTCAAACTCCAATATTGAGATCTATACTGAAGTTCAACAAAGTGTGAATAAATTTTTTAAAAATATTCATAGATCTAGTTAATGACATATCTTCAGAGCAATTAAACACTTTAGGATAAGGCTTTAAAAAGAATAAGTTGGCTATAATTTGCAAAAACTTACAATATGATTCTTATGTTTGGTAGTATTTATTATTTGATATAACTAATATCTTTCAAAATCATTAAAAACTTTATACAATTGGCTTCTTTACAAAACACCAAGAGAGGAAAATGTTCAGATCTTTCCAAATAAGAATACATAAACCAGTAAAGAAATATCTAGAGAGAGGAATTCCCATGATTCCTGTGTTAATGATTATGAAAGCCAATTCTTAATGATAACCCACGATTTGCTTGAAGAGTTAGCCATTTTAGAAGAAATGAGTTCATTTATATTTTTATTCATTTTTTTAAAAATATTGTTGTTTTAATATATATATTGTAACAGTATGTATATACACGCGTTGCACAGGTGTGTGTGTATATATACGAGTTACATAGTTCACTTGTTTTTATTTATTAAAAAAATATAAAAATTTAAAAAAATATATCAGAATCAATAGCTTGAAAATATAGGAGTTAAAATACAGGGAAATTTAGAGTTAAGTTAGAAACTAATAATTATAACTTGTCTTTCTTTTATACAATATTATCTATCAAAAATATTCTTCAAGAAAAAGTGTTTTTAATTAAAAAAATAAAAAGTTTATAAATTAATGAAAATAGTTTGTACAAAAATAATCAGGCTGGAGATTAAAATCCCAGACTGATTAGTTGAACAATTTCTAATCTCTGTAATTAAAATTCGAAAACAAAAAATAAAGAAATGTAAATTATAATTAAATTTTTTAGAGATAAAATGTGTTGAAGCTAGAGCAAAAGTGGAGTCAGAGTAATATAAAAGGCACATAGGCTCTATTGTCTTCAGCTTTGGGTTTTGAATTTAGATAGAGTTTCAGTCAGTTGAGTTCAATTGTTAAGTTAAGTTTGAAGTTAAGTTCAGAGAGTTCAGTTCAAGCCAGAATTAAAAAGAATGATTGGCTAGAACCGAATGTTGTGTTCGGTTGTTTACTCCACTCTTCTCCTGTGTACCATTTAGTAAAATGCCATAATAAATTACCCTGACTCGCCTTCTGCTGAAGTTTCAACCCACCCTACTAAATTAAGTGAAACTTATGTAAATAAGGCCACCAAGAACAAGAAACCAAAAAATTGTCTTTCAGTTAGAAATACCAATGCCAGGACCAAGAAACTAACCGGATTCAAGGACAAAATGGAGATCAACCAACTACAATTACAGCCCAACTACAACTACAAAAAAAATCCAGGAACTATGATACATACCACAAAAATTAAAGATTAATAGAACCACTACAAAGGCAATGTTGAAATGACAAATAAAGTCCAAAAGCCGCGCTATAAATCCTAGGTAAATATTTATTAATATCAGAATAAAAACTTAAATCTTATTCATTAAAATAAGCATGCAAAATTTGTTAAATGTGCAATATTTCTTATGTGTTCACATTTTAATTATGTCTTATTATTATGTTTATAATTATTATCATTGTTTTTAAAATAAATTTTGTTTAAAATTATTAATGTTGCTTTTTCCGTCTCTCTCTCTCCATTCATAATCAAATGTGGAGCCAGTCTCATGTGAAGAAATAGTCATGGGTCAAGTGCTTGAAATGTGTTAGTGGCATCTCATGAGTTCCAATCTAAGTATTGGATAACGCCCTGGGTTTTAAACCTGTTATAAATTTCCCCATGGGATGTTTCACATTTTATGCATCTGGGAGCTACTTCTGTTTGAAAGATGACTGTCAGTTTAATATTTTATTAAATCACAGTCTGAGCGGAGTATAATTTATATGTAAGTATTAATCATATTTACTCTCCTGCTTGAGTAATGGATTTTTAAAAAGGTCTTTTTTGCAAAGTGATGTGATTTTATAAAATTAGAATAAATAATTAATTTTAAAAATTAAAAAATGCAAGTTGTAAAAGTTTTAAAAAAGTCAAAAAGTTTAATTAAAGGATCTTAATTCCCGAAATATATATATATAGTAACAGGAACGATGTTTGAATCCTGTTACAAGTTTAAGGGATTCTGTAGCCATGCATATATAGATATGATTACTATATATATGTTATACTAATAAGTTTATATGTTAATGTATATATTTGATTTTTTAAGTGATTAAATAACAAGCTAAAACTGGCTTGAGGGGGGGTGGTGCTCATTTGTGTTAATGAAATATGTGTGTATATGTTGTTGTATAGTCAAATGTACATAAAGAATCTTCTGGAAAAGCATATAATGTATATATTTGATTTTGTGTTTAATTTTGTTTTATTTTTAATAAAAATAAAAATATGTAAATGATGAAAAAATAAATGAAACAGATTTTTATCTACGGAATGATTTTACCATAGGTATTGTTTCAAGTTTTTTTTTTTTAAAAAAAGTGTTTAAAGAAATTTTTGAGCTAAAAAAACATGCTAAAAGATTTTCTTGGTAAAAAAAAAAAAAAGGGACAAAAGAAACCAGACCTCAGATCCCAGAGAATAAGATAGAAAAATACTAAACATTTTTAAGGAGAATGGAACTTTCTAGAAAAGAAAGGAGAGGTGTAAATAGAAAAATATCCTGTTATTGTCAATGCCATATAGAATTAACATCTGAGTTTTCTGTAAGCTGGTTTAGAAAAAAAATAAAATATTCACCAACTACTATGAACTGGGTAAAGTTCTAAACATGCTGGGATTGTATCCCACTGCTCCAAGAAGAAACAAAAGCTACTACATGATCCTATAACTGTCCGAAGTTAAAGAATCCATGTCCACCATGCCATAGAAATTTGAAAAGTTAAAGAATCCATGTCCACCATGCCATCAGAAATTTGAAAAGGATAAGACATCCATTCTGAGGTATTTCTGTAGCCACAGTATTTCCTAAATAAATTCACTTTCTTTATGAATTTGAACAATCTACCTTCTCCGGGGATCCAAAGGTAAACTTATATTAATGTGCATTCTCAATATTATATTTAGAGATTGTAAGTTCTTTATATTAAATCAGATTATCCATCTTAAAGAAAAATTATTTCATATTTGTAATAATTAGCCATTTTGTCTATAGAAAAAAATATATATGGCTATTATGTTCATTAAATATTTGAGCATGGTTATTTATTCTATTTTCGTTATTTCATATATTATTTTTTAGTTAAAAAAAATATATGCATGCGTTAGTTATTGAATAATTGAATTAATTTGATTCTTACTGCCTTATCTATACATATTTCTGTCAGTCTAAGTGCAACTGCCCTGAATGAGCTAGCCAGTGGCCAGGCACTTGTGAACAAGCCATGATTACTCCCCTCATCCCTTCCAGTATAATTCTTATGCAAGCATAGAATTGGCACATGGAGTTGGAATTGGATGACATTCATAAATATATTGGGCAGGAAATGCTAATAAATATTTATTGAAACTAATGCCGTCTTAGTCGATTAAGTGGTTTTGTTCATTGATAAGTCTTGTTAGTAATAAATATAATAATACCAAGAAAATAATTTGTAGAAATAGCATTAGTTCAGTCAAACAGTAATCAGAAAAGGGGGTAATTCATTACTATATATATATATTTGTACCGGTCAACCACAAACCATCAATTATACACAGAAACTGACTTCGAACCCAGACTGACTCCAGAACTAAATCCGAAACCAAACTGAATTCAAACCCAAACCCTGCGTACAAATGACTGAGGTATAACAGAATCCATGGTACACAGTATTGCCTAAACTAGCTCGGTGGAAAACATAAACAATATAACTCTGACTAATTTATATATATATAGTTGTGGGGTGTACTCTCAATGCTGTGAACAATCAATATAATATATATATTCTTGAGTTGTCAACACAGACAATAATGAAATGGCAGTAAAATAGCTATTTTAATGAATAGAGAGGCGAAAATAGATTATACAGGCATTTAATAATTACTATTGCTATTAAATAATATTCACATACAGTACAGCTAATTTGTTACATACAATATCAATTAGTTTACTTCTAGTCTTTAATGGAAAATATTATAATTGATGAACAACATTTCATTGATATTTCTGGGTTGACTTTATAACCATTGTATCCCATGCCCGGTGTAGACAATATCACAAATAATTTCTTCTCTAAATACAACACTAGCATAACTTATAACGATTGATTTCCGTGTTTAATTATATACGAGATATATGAGAGTCAGAGTAAAATAAAACTTCAAATGTTTCATCCTTATTAGACTAAATTATTCTTATTAAACTAAAGTAACTTTGTTGGTTTTAAAAAAAAATCAAACCATCACGTATTATGGCGGTGGGGAATAAGCTTATATTTTAAAATATAGAAGTGATGTGACTGGCTGCTATTAGAGCTGAATATAATAAATCAAAAGTAATAATTTACGGTGCATTAATGGAAAACTGGGCAGCTTGCACTTTGGCAAGTCTTTACACCCTCAGGTGAGTCTAGGGAAGAATTTCTTTCTCCCTTGTTTGAAGTCACAGACGAGGGACCGAATCAAGCTATGGGAAGCGAAAGTAGCACTAAACCAGTAACATCGTGTAATGAATGATCGAAGTAAGTTTATAAATATATATAAGACTTCATTTATCCCTCCATAACTTTTCCCACGTAATCGTCTGACAAAGTAATTTAAAACCAAACGGTAGGCAAAAGATCATATGCTTAACTATTAATCAATTACACTCTGAATCCCATACTCCTCTTGACTGTTCAGAAGGTAGTAAATACAATAATGGCTACCCTTTATTATTGTCTCCCCTTTCCCTCGTATAAGAAAATATGCAATCAAATAAATAAAATCGATTCTAAATATTAACCACCCGGTGGCTTAGAATAAACATCATTAATTAAAACCGTAATACATACATCGATATTCCCCAATTTGAAACACAAGGGATCAATTATTTATTCCATATGAAATTTATATCCAATATAATAATCATTATCTAAGTGCAACCTGAAATATCTTTAATCGAGTTGAAAAATATCAAATGCCATTAATTTAAACCGAAATGTATATAATAATAAATAAAACATTTATTACAAGTCATCAAAAAATATAAAGGTTTAAAAAATTGCTATTTAAAGACCAGAGTAACAGAAATATAAAAGGGAGGGAGGGAGAAATTTACTGACAGGTTTACTGTAGACCTTTTAGCAAAAAAATACAAATATTTAACATATTTAGTACAAGATTAAAACATAACCGTAATTAAATTAGGGACCGAAGTTAAAAGAAAGTGAAAAGTTCATGTAAAGTAAATTTACCATTCTTCGTCCGGACTCTTTCCTCACGATGGTGATTGTTCAGAATGTAGGCGCACATTTTAATTCTTTATAACGGCATAATGGATTTCAAAATTGAAGATTAGAAAACTGGAACCACAGGTACATGAAAATTATAAAACTGGTACCACAGGCACATGATATTTTGGCAGGCTAGGGAGTTTAATCGGCAGGACAGAGATCAGCTTTCTGGACTTAGCCCATCATTATTGAAGCTTACATGGTAACTTCTTAATATAGCACTCCCTAATTTCGCTCTCCAGCACTTTTTTGCCAGGTGGCAAAGAGAAAAGAAGAATGTAATCCAAAAAAATGGTCAAAGTTCCCACAATTCTCCCAATTATTTACTACTTCGTTTTGGACTCCGCCTCCTTTGATTTTCTGGCCTCCAGCAATTTTCACTTTCAACTACCCATTCTGTACATTGGAATGTTTTAAGATAATTTCCCTCTATTAAGTCACTTACATTTCAACTTATACAAACATTTTGTAGATAACAAGATTCAACAATTTATCTGAAACCCATTTCCAATTAGGAAATGGCTTTATGAATAATCTAACAATCGATTTAATTACTAAAACGGTCAAACAATTTTACTCTGTTCACAAAACAATTAATTAATAAATTTCCTTTTGTACAATATAATCAAATCAATGCTTAATGGAATGCAATCTATGATCAGGGTTTTTTTTAAATAAATTTGTATAAGTATTTTTTATGAATTTGTACATATTTAACTGTTTAAATTAAAGAATTATTCGCGCAATGAAACTTTTTCTCCCTCCTTTTTTTTTAAATAGTCTTGTATTGATATACAAACCACGCACACACAAACGATATATGCATCTTATTATTTACAATATTTATACAAGAAATTTTATTCAATTATTTATACAAAACATGAAACAACCAATTTAACTTTATGTGGCTTGGAAGAACAAAGCCTCATTGCGCGGGAATAATGGTTAGTACAAAATTTGCCATACCAAATTTTGGAAAATCATGAAACTAAGATCGATTCTCCGATCTAACTGTTTCAATATATATATATTGTAACCAAGTGATTTTATATTTGTTCCCATTACTTATCTTAGCTTAACAATTTTACATAGTTACTTGATTTTTTTTTTTAAAAAAAGTAGTTAACTAATGGATGAAATATAAAATAACTGATAATTTTGTTATCTATAACACTTTAATATAACTTATGTGCAACTAAGACATATCTTTTTAATTATTACAGGTATGATAATTTATATTTCTTGGAAGGGATGTTGGTTATTATTAAAATAATAGTATTGTGTTATTATTTGTACCAAGAGATAATATTTTTTTAAAAGTATTATAATTAAGCTTGTATGACAAAATAGAGTATGGAATGTTAAAATGAATTGAGAGTTAGCTTCTGTAAATTTTTAGAATAGTAGAATAAAAGTTAAAATATTAGTTTATTATAGGTCAGCTTTAAAGTCTGTAAAGTAATTTCAATATAAAATATCTTTAAATATTTTTATTTGACAAGTATTATAAGTTATAATTAGTTATTTAAAAAGGTAGTTAATAAATTAGATTAAAATTTAGAATGTCATTTCCTTTCAGTCATGTATGTGTGTGCCACATGGGTGGATGAAAAGTGTTTTATAATAAATTAAGTAGTTTTAAAAGTTGAGTTATACAAACTCATAAAAATAAAGAATGAACAAATAATTATAATATGAGTTAAAGTAGTTTAACCCTTTTCCTGCCTCTTACGAGGCACCTCGTAGACATCTGACATCACTCTAACTCTGCAAGTTTTTATATGAAAATATTCGTTCAATATGTTTTTAAATAGATTTTTAAAAGCTCTATAAGATGGTGCCCTCTTCCGAATTCTTTTACAAGTAAAAAATAAAAAAAACTGCATTTAAAGCTAAACAAAGAAAGAAGCTTATTGGTGATTGGCTCTCAGCCAGTTCTCAGCCGACAAAGACATTCTGATTGGCTGGAAAAAACAAAGAAACCGCCTGATCAAAGAAAATAAAGATAAACGCTGAGATTTTCATTTCAAATGTGATTTAAGTATTAAAAAAAGGATAATTTGACAAATTAAAATAATTTTTAAAAAATAAACTAAAAAAACAAAATTATTTTCGAAAAATATCGAAGATTTTTGTAAAAATATTGAAGCTGTAGTAAAAAGAAATATTTACTTTTCTATAACGTAAAAGTCGATCTTTTTGTTTATATTATAGCTTTTATGTTGCCGAAATTGAATATTTTAGAATAAATAAATAGCAATTTATTTTTGAAAGAACTTTCGTTCTCTTCATAACCTGAAAAATTAATAATATACTTTTTATAAACGTATCTGAGTTGAATTTAATATTATAGGCGAATATGTTTTAACAATAGGCTTTGTCTTCAGTTTGTGAGTTGGCCAATTAAGAGATTTGATTTTTATCTCATACAACCAATAATAAAATTAGCGTTAAAAGGTTAATGAATAAAATAGTGATTAATTTAAATTTTTGTGAATAAATATATTGGGATTGTTCAATCAGTTGATGAATAAGTAATGTTATTTTTTATGTAATATTTTTTGTATAAGAAACCTTTATTAACTTTCATCTAAATTAAGTTCATTCAACCACATGTCATTTTGAAATATCTAGACTAAAATGATATCATCGATTGATTGACATGTCTTATGATTGGGTAGTTTAAAAAAATACTATAAAATAGAAGTTGGTTCATTTCTCTTTGTTCATTCCTTCTCTTCTGGTCTGGTTGAATCTTTGGCACAAGATAAAATTTCAAAGTAGTAAATTTTTTTTGGTTGTATTCTCATCCTTGGTGTTTGCCTTAAGATGGCATTGATGCTAATCAAAAACATATATATATAATGATTCCAGGCCGGACCTAAATGATTGATTTGATCTAAAAAGATCTGATTTCTTAGATTTTTAATAAAATATTCTAATTAATACTATTATATGAGATTAGTTTTTTTCATTTTTGTAAATGTTTATTAATCTTATCTTGTTTTTGAGTTTGTGTGTCTTTAAAGTTACGGTGTTTTTCTAATTTTTTTTTTTTTGACTTTACGTGTGTCTTTTTAAAGTTACGGTCTTTTTTTTTTTTTTGCAAGAGTAAATCAATAATTTTATTCGAAAGCAAGACGTAATAAGTAAATATTTATTAATCTTATCTTGTTTTTGAGTTTGTGTGTGTGTGTCTTTTTAAAGTTATGGTGTTTTTCTAACTTTTTTTTTTGGACTTTAGGTGTGTCTTTTTAAAGTTACAGTATTTTTTTTTGCAAAAGTAAATCAATAATTTGATTCAAAAGCAAAATGTAATAAGTCAATGTTTCTTAATCTTAGATTGTTTTTGAGTTTGTGTGTGTGTGTGTGTGTATCTTTAAAGTTACAGGGCTTTTTCTCATTTTTTTTTAACTTTATGTGTGTCTTTTTTTTTTTAAAGTTACGGTATTTTTGATCAAGAGTAAATCAATCATTTTATTAAAAAAGCAAGACGTAATTCTAAATCTATCAAAAGTAACGTAATTTATATACTACTATTTAGAATTGATACCCAACTACTATTAGTAAGTACCGTCATTAAAAGACTTGATTGAAAAATGATACCTGACTAATTTCCGGTTTTTTTTTGGGGGGGGACAGTAATGAATCAGAAAGTGGGTTGTTTTTTGTTAAGTCTATATAAAAAGGGTACCGTTATTGAAATACTAAATTTAAAAATGATAACTGACTAATTTGCGTTTCTTTTGACAGTAATTAATCAGAAAGTGGGTTTTTTTTTTGTAAATCTTGTGTATATATAAAAACAATCAAACCGTAATTCAAAGACTCCATTGAAAAAAATCAAACCCCATTGAATTTGCCTTTTTTTTTAAAGACAGTAATTAATCAGGAACTGGGTTGTTTTTGTTAGTGTGTAGATATAAAAACTAATCTTATTTTGAAATAATAAATGTAACAAAAAAAATACCCGACTATTTTTATTTTTCGGACAAGTAATTACTAATAATTAGACAGTGGGTTGTTTTTATTTGTGCGTATATATATAGTGAAAGTAACTGGTCACAGATGAATTCTCGCGAAAACGGTACTTTTTGCATGATCCTTTAATTTTTTTTTCCTTTCGCACCCTTAAAAGCAATTTTTGAGGGTTACCCCTTCGTAATGGAATCTTCAGGACATTATTACTAAACTTACAACAGTAAAGTAAGTTACAACACATTAAAAAAAATAGACGTCTTATCAAATTTAAAAAAAATATGACCGCTTCAAATACACACACTCTCATCCAAAACTACAGAGAGAATAGATATTCTACTATTACAAGAAAATGATGAACAAAATCTGTTACTATGGCAGCCGATCAAGGCATTTCTTTCTCTTTGCTTTTAGCATAGAAAAAAAGCCATAACCGGCAGCCATCGGGAACTCATTTCTGTGTTTTATCATAGAAAGAAGTCTCTTTGGGTTGGCTTCTGTCACCGCCTCCTCCATCCAATATAATGTGAGGACTTTTCTGCATTTATAACTTTTTTATAGACAGGGTGAATTTTTTAAAAGAAACACAGTAATTAAAAGTAAGTTTTCTTTATCTTGATTGAAAAAAGTTAATGATTCTTTTTGATTCACATTAATCCTTCAAAACAGTTTTGTAGAATTTTTATCAATATATGTTTTACAAGCTTTAATTAAAAAAATTTCTTTCATCAAAATAGATAGTGGAATTTTATAATTACCAGTATATCTATTGTAACATAAAAACATCCCTGCATTAATTTCAAAATCAGAATTAATAAAATATTATTTAGGCCTTTTTAAATGTTTAATTTTATAATAATTTTTAATTCTAAATTATTTAATCCTTAACTATTATTCCAGTATAATATAGAAAATATGTATAAACATTTTTGTATGTGTTTTTTTACTTTTCCATTTAACTTGATATATATTATACCCCCTCCCCACTTAACACTGATCCTACACATTATATGAGCAAATGAACAGGCTGCCAATTCTATTAATGAATAGAATAAATTAGCAACTTTATTTTGCTTTGAATTAGTATTGAGACTCTTCTACTTGTGCCTGACTTATACCTTAGCTCAATGGAGGGTTATAAAAAGTTAAAAGTATATAGAATATAAATAAATGAAAGAAGAAATACCATTGGTCATGAAAATAAGATATATGCCTCACTTGTCAATCAGCCAAATGAATAGAAATCAATAGTTTCATTTATTCAAGCTAATAAACTATAATTTACATTTGATCTCTTCCATCATCTAAATACACTCTTATATTAGCTACAATATAACTTTAACAGAAAAACATGATATTGAATAACTCCATTATCTAGCACATCTTAATCTAAATAGCTAAATTGACATTAATTTGGAACTATGAAATCAGATCTCAGGGAATTTTTAGTGCAATTTGATAAAAGAAATTCTATTATACAATAACTTATAACTGTTGTAATAGAAAATAATGGAATGAATTGAATGATGTTTCACTGGACTAGCAATTAGATAATGAAAATAGGGTAACTTTTAATCCCACATCATTATCTAAATAATAACTGAGTATGCAACCTTTTATAAGTTTACCAAATGGTAAAGTATTTCATATAATATTTGGATCAAGAGAACAATATTATCAGATTTAAGTATGTTCATTATCAAATTTATAAAGTACACCTGGGTCTTGTTTTCCGCGATAGATAGGTTCCTCAGAAAACACGCGTAAATGAAATCACACAAAAATAGATGTAACTTACATTGAAAAAGGGGGAATGCGGTCTGCGATTTTTCAAAATTCATGTAAAAGCAAAGCACCAATGTAAAATTACTTTAAAATTCATGCAAAAAAATATAAGGAAATAAAATACGACTAATAAAAAAATTTCAAATTTGAAAAAAATTGATACAAGACAAACTTTTTTTAACTATAATATTTAATTTTATTCAAAATAATATATTTTTATGCATAATTTACAGTACAGTAATTGACATTTTTTTATACACATTTTAATTATTATGATTTTCTGGTGACAACATAATTAGTAATTAATCTTTGAGATGATGATTTTATTAATTGTTTACGAAGCTCACAATATCCAAACATACAACCATTTAGCTCTTGTTGGAATTTAAGAGCACTTTAATGATTAGGGTCATTAATAAGAAAATAATAGTTGATTACGTTCTTTTTTAAAAAGCAAAAGCAGAATGTGATTTAAAATGCAAAATTAACATGCACAATGTTTGAACAAATTTACATTATAATCTTGTAAAATTTAATGTGTGTATACATAAAAGGTGGAAATCATGATTTTAATTTTATTATTGCATAAAATTTTACTATTATAAAGCACTGAAAATATTGAAATTACTAAGATGAAAGTCGAATTCCAATAATGTGCTATTACTTTCAATATAATGTAAGTGCACAAAATTTATTATTTAAAGTGATAGTGCATTATCGGAATTCGACTTCTGGTGAAACCTCAATCGCATAACTTCAAAATCATGTTAAATAAGTCTGCATAAAAAGAGACCCAGGTGTAGTGCACTTATGTTGTAATAAATATGTGGAATGTGGAAACTAGAATACAAATGCATATAAGAACAATGGAGACAAAGTTTTAAATAATAAATAAAAGCATTTATTTACATTTTGCAATCAAAACAAATATAATTGGTTCACATTGAGACTATTTGTCCTAATTCCTAAATTTATAAATACATTTCCCAATCTGGATTTGATATCTCTTTTATTACACACTTTATCATTTATTTATTAGATATTTACAAGACATGAATTAACAAATAAAGTAATGCCCTCATATTCTAATTTCGAATATATTTAGACTGTTAATTAGCTCTAATATCTTTTATTAGTAAACAACACTGAATAAATAAATATCTTATTATAGGCACAAATATACAAGTTAGAGAGATCACACTATCATTTATTGGGATAAAACAAAATAACTTTGGCTGTTCAGAGAGTAACCTTAAATAACTCAATCAAATAATCCTTTTAAATATCTATACTTTTCACACATCCAAAATAAAAGTAATCATTCTGTGGATTTGATGATTTAAAACTTACAATAAATTAATATGATATAATTCAAAATATTTAATTCCTGATGTATAATTCTCATGTTTGAAGAGATTATTTGCATTATGTGTGTGATGCTATAATTATGACAAATTCAATTTATTTACATCTTGTCAGTTTACTTATTAATTACTAAATAAGTATTATGATACGGATAACATCATAGAACAACCAACAAATATAACACTATTTCTGCTTTAATATTTCATAAAGAATTTAATCTTACCATTTATTTAACTACATATAGCTATGATTCTGTGATAACACAAAACATTCAGGAAAAAAATTTAAGCACATGAGGAATAAATAAACTTCTTGGCTAATAAATCTAATGATGAATAATGAATCCCCACCTCACTTTGAGGTATACTATTGGTGTGGAACTCAGTCTCACCACCAGAATAAAGGGAACATATACTACTCAACTTCATAAAATATATAATACATACATACACAATCTAGGAATATACTTCACTCATGGCAAATACTTAGATATATTAAGGGAGAGAGTTCTCAATCCCAATCAACATAGAACATATGAATAATTTCTTTCTCACAGCTATTTAATATGTTCACTGTAAACATTGGAAAATAAATCCATACACCAATAAGTCACTATTTCTTACAATTCATTTAGCATATGGCCTTATCCTAAATTAACAGAGAGAGAAACAGTCATAAAACTGAATATTAACTAATTATATGAAATAACTGCATAAGACAGACACACATACGTATGAATAAGAGCATGAAAATAACTTTGAATTATATAATATGCAAATATTACGGTAAAGTAAATGGTAAACAAAAAATAAAAACTTTTAATTTATGATAAACTATCAGCTGTTTTAAGCATTTAAATGGCAATAATTATAGCCAATGAGATCTCACCATTTCTGACAGCAATGTTTATCTTTCATACATTTGCTACTCTCTAAGCCAAATGCTCACTTCGAGACATTAAATAAATAAAAAATACCTCTCTTCAGTAAAACACACAAAAGCGTATATATAACACACGTAAGATTAACTTGCAACGCACTATCTGAGACATTCTTGAAGTCAAGGAAGACAAACAAATAAATAAATAATAAATTTATCTATCTGTCTATGGTATATCAATACAACAAACAAAAAAAACAAGATCATTCTTCTTTAACTTAAAAAAAAAAATCTTTTTAACTTAAAAACATTCACAATTTTAGATTTAATTAAGCAATCTCAAATGTTCTTAGCAATAGCTAATTGAGTTCACTAATACGATGAACAAGTAATAAACTTTTTATAATAACAGAGATAATAGAGAGACAATTTCAGCTACGTATTGGTTTGATATTGACCATTTAATTAATTCTGGAAATTTCCAATTTAGCAGTAACTTTAGCAGGTTTCCAAAAGAAAAACATTAGCTTTCCATAAGCTTCATAAGTTAGCACAAATACAGTTATTTTGGTTTGCTGCTAATTAATTGTTCACAGAAAATCTGGAATTCCTTAAGCAATAATTTTTTTTTTTTATATAATTAGTCCACATACCGAGGAGAATGAGAAATATATAATATTAATGTCCTTCTACTCAACTTAAAATGGGTGCACATTAAATAAATACTAGTAATTAGTTAATTTCAAACTCAGTCAAGCCTGAGATTTAGGTCAGGGAACAACCTGAATTTGAACCCACTCTCTAAGCCCCAGATCAAACACCTAATGGACAACATAACAATGATGGCACACATTAGATTTAATTTTAATCCAGCCCACTAGCAAAGCAGAGAAAACAATGAGACATCAATTAACTATGACTAAACTAAAATATATATAAGCATGGCTGTACGTTTGGAAGTGGAGAAAAGAGAAATTTGAACTACTCAGACAAGCATAGTTCAATATAATGACAAGTTATTATACATTATGACTTAATTGTATACATTAGTGTGTGCATGAATGAGAAAGTGGTAGATGATCACATAGTGTCATTCATGCTATTATTTCTCATATGCTCTTTTATAGCTAAATAATATATGATAAACAAACAAAATCTTTGGTGGGTCCAATATTAAGATGCCAATCGAATATTATAAAGAAGTTACATAAAATTGCTATTAACGCTTTGGGTTATGGTTCTGAAACATGGTGACTAATTATTTTAGGGAGCATTCCGAGATTCATTATAGATATAATATAAACCATTTTCATGCCATTACAGTCATGAAAATAAATAAAATACATTTGACATGTACATTTAGTTATATGGTAGAATATTTATTGAAAATTATTTTCATTAACATTTACAAGAAGAATGCTTTGTTTTTCCCCAAGGCATATAGATACTCTTAAATACAAAAATAAGTTACGATGGTGGGATTGTGTAAGACTGAAATAAATTTAATTAATAAAACTAGTAATAGTTGGCATTTATATATATTTTGAGCAGAGTACAATTTTAATATTATTACCGCACTAAAATTAGGTCATAAGCAAAAGAAATAATAATAATAATATGAAGTTTGGGCAGTACTGACATAATGGTAAATAACTAAGAGGAAACAGTCATGCTTCTGGATAAGAATGAAGTCTAATCCCCCCTTCTTGGGCAGTGTTTAGAGAAAAGTGGATAAGGCATGCCATGAATGTTGCGACATGCAGGCCTTGTATACGAAGAAAATGGATAGGCATAGTGTGTGCCAAACTTATGGGATTCACCGCCAGAGGGCTTTTTATATGAAATAAATGGTTCTGGGAAGATTAACTATCCTCTGGACAAGGCTTGAGAAGAAATCTATGGGTTTGAACTTGTCATAACCCCCAGATTAAAAAGCACATATATTATCATGTGAAGATAAGGCCAAATGTCAGTAACACAGTATGGGTAAATGTCACTAACGACATTGAATAAGATTTACTGCTTTAAAAATAAATGATCGTAGTTTGAATGCCATAATTTATATAAATAAAATGCTATGCCACTAATATATATATAGAGAGAGATTTAGATTTCAATTAATAAAATATACATTAAGATTTGACCCCCTCCTTTTCTGCTATTTAAAATAAATAAATCCCACCTTCATTAATTTTATAATAAATGGAATATTTAAGTACTGTATTTGATATTTTAAGAGTAAATAAAAAAACTAGCAGTTATATAGAAAAAAAATAATTGGTCATCTTTCCAGAATTGAATAACATTTATAAAATAAATAAGGTTTCAAAGCGTTAATTAGCTTGAGTTCTGAATTCACCCCAGGTAGAAAATCCAGAGTTAAAAAATATATATTTTTATATTAAAACATAAATAAAATGTTGGCTTATAAAACAATCTGGTGAGTGTATTAATTAATGATGCATTATATTGTAAGGGGACGTTAATTCATGAAGGTTTACTTAAAAAAAAGAAAAGATTTTAGAAATTCAACTCGTCAGATTGCATGAGATTGGCATATTAATAACTAAAATAGACATATAAAATCAAGTAATTTAAATAACTATAAATAAATGACCGCACCAAAATTAAAGAACATGAGAGCATATGAGAGAGAATTAAATTTATAGAAATTATTTGAGAGCAATTACATATTAGAAAAGTTACAAAATTAAATTGTATATTAGGTGAAATTATAGCAGAGTTTGAGATTAGTTAGACTAGTTTTACTTGTGCCTTAAAAATTTACCTTGCACTATTTTAAGAGTCCATATTTTAAAGTCTGCTCATGCATGGCAATTGGTTATTAAATAACAGCAAGTTTTTATTCAGCATTCCACAATTCTCTACTCGGGCTCTTACTTCATTTTACAGGAGCATGATATAATGGCAGCGAAAGATGATCCTCACAGGTCAGAAAGATGATGAGCTTTCTATGCCTACATTTCAACACAGCTTGAATTCAGTTAACTGCACAGTTCTTTCAATAGTAGCTAATTTATCTATTGGTGATTTAAAATTCAGCCATTTTATACTCTGCTCAGGCATTTGAAGAATGCTTTTAATTACTTAGTTTCAGCTTAAAATCTAATCTCTAATCTAACAGAAATTTTACATTTCTTTGTTCATTGTTTTTGAAAGATGCAACTGTTAGATAACATCCAAAAATAAATTCAAATCTATTTCCAGATTAGAAATGGATTTGACAAAAATGTTTATAACAAAAAAAAAATCTTTAATCCTAATCCCATTTTAAGTAAAACCTTAATTAGAAATATCTTCCCCAGATTAAAACTATAGTGTTTCCAACCCTTTAATTATACGGTTGCATCTTCCATCTTGGATTATATAAAATATACAGATTAATAGGAAAACAAGCAATTTAAAAAGAAAAAGTTTTAAAAAATGACATATAATAAAATAATTTAAAAAATCAATATTTTGTTAGTAAGTTTTTGCCCCTATATATATACTTTTGAGCCGCACCTATGTACTTTAATAAAAAAAAGAACTAATAATTAATAAACAAGAATTAATAATAATTTTAAAATGTTATTGAAATGTTAAAATTTTATAACTTAGGCACACATCTCAAATATATACATAAAATATATATACACAACAAAAAGAGTGGGATGGAATATAGTTTTGAGTACAGGTTAGAAGGTGGAAACATGAAGCACAATCTTAAGCTAAGATTGACTGCTTCAATAAAGTATTTTATAAGCATGAATAATAAGCACAATTATTATCATGTAGTAGTTCAAAATATAGACAATAAATTATACATGTATCCTCCCATTTTAATTTAATCTTTATATAATTAGAAGCAGTCCTGCATAAATTTTCTTAAAAGATTAAAAAAAAAAGTTTACACGATTTCATTTTTTCCTTAATAATAATCGATATAAGCAGATAAAGTAGATTCAAATTATAAGCATGTAACTACATTTTAAACGATAAGGTAAATTTAAAATTCAATTGAGTGAAAAGTGAAGAAAGATATATCTTATTAATAAACGAGCCTGACATCATTGTAAAATGGATTGGATGAGAGTAGGGAGTGGGATTTCTTATTATTGAAGGTGATATGGATTTTATGTTTTAATAGCAGGTTGGTAATCAATTATAAAAGTGTACATGGGATGGTGGTTGTGGCAAGTATATCAGTTAGTGTTGTGACATGCCCTGAATCAAAGACTGCTTTAATATCAACTTGTACTGATATTAGGAACATATTTATTTTTCTCTTACATAGATTCATGATTGCCTTGAACATGAGCATAGCCTTTATGGTGGCTGAATCACTCTTGGCAAAATGCATTGGGAAAATTAGAGGAAGCATGTGGAGCTCCACCTGATCTTTAATGACTTTTCCCAAAAGTTTTATTCCCAGTGGACCCAAAATAGGATGTAGGTTAGAAAAAGTTGATAGAGGTGTTGGTCATTAAATAAACAGCAATTGAATACATACTTTTGATTTGATGTATTTGTTGGGAAAGATTCTTGGTGAGGTCAGTAAGATATCTACTGGTGAATTGATTGATGCACAAGAAAATTAAAGGAGATATTGCATGAGTTGATGAGTGGCATAACTGATGAATGGTGCTTAATTTATCCTTGAACAGTTTTACATAAAAAGGGGTGTCTGCTTTTGGGGGGAATAGTATGGAGACATTTAAACCTTCATGCATTTGTAACCCTTTCTGAAAATACTAAAAGGAGTACCATATTATTTGCAGAGGTAACTCCTTCTCACTACAGGACCAATAGAAACTTTCATCTTGGAGGGGTAACCAAAGGCCCAAGATATATATCTCTGGGTCCAAATATGTTGCTTTCCAAGGCATATCCTTCTCTTCCTTGTTGCTAAATATTCTTCAAGCTATTGACCTGTCTATAGTGAAGTTTGTGTGGGCTTATGTCGATGTTTCTGGAGTTGTGAGTAGTTTTGGCATTGTAATTCTTCTGTGAACCTCATTGGCCAATGCAAGGATGCAGAAAGAGTGGATTTAATGGGTTAAATGAAAAATGTTGAAGGAGAGCATGTTAATAAATGTTGTATATCATTGGACTGGGTTGGTGTATAGTTTTTCCAGTTTTTATAATTCCAAAAACAAAGCCTCAGTGATACCTGAGGGGTAAAAGAGCCAGATAGTTTTTCAAGTTGAATGAGTGTTGGTGTAAAGATGTTCAAGGCTAAAAATCAGAGTTTGTGCTGAATGGTCTGAAGGATGAGCTCCAGTTTAATTAGATGGTATAACATGGAAAAACAAAAGCAGAGATTGATGAAGGCAGCATAAAATTATTTATGGAAGATGACTGCACCAGATGATAGAAACCCTTTGGCACTTATGAGATGAGTGGCAAACCAGTGCAGTCATTTGGAAATGAACTCTAAGTAGCCAAGATTGAAGTTACCCATTAAAATGGTCAAGTAAGAAGTAGGGTCCAGCAATGAATGTATGGTGCTGATTATGTTTACTATGATTTTTTAGACCCAGTGAACATAAACAATATAATTTTGATTATGATGCTAATCATTAAATGAGAAATAATGTATAGGATCTTGAAAGTTGAGTATGGACAAGTTGAAGCAATGATAAGTGCTGTGCCAGTAGATGGTGAAGGTATCTCTTGAACATGTGCAGAAACTTGCCTGTTGAAAAACAGCAGATTAATTTTTGAGCCACTGTATATTTTCCATTTCTAAAAGCCCAAGAATATGGGTTTGGATATTGTTTATTCACTGATTTAACTGATATAATTTGGCAGTAGAGTTAATTTTTTTGATATTAGATGATATGATTTTTAATCTCATGGGTGTAAAAGGGCAAGGGATAGATTATTGACTTGCATTGGAGAAAGTTGAAAGTTGCACTATATGTGTAGCTGCTAGTGAATGAGTATAGTTATCACCATTTTGTGATTGGGTAAAATTTAGTATATTCCCTGATGCTCCATGTGCTATGATTTGATGGTAAATCCCATTCTGAAAGTTGGATAGTTGAGTTTTCTAAAGTGTGGTTATCCAAGGAAATTTGAATATAGCAATTGTTCACTGTTGATTGATGTATCTTGTGTGTACACTGTTTTTGGCTTCTTCCTTTTGTTTTTAGGGTGGAGGTATATCACAATAGGTGGGAGTCATGGTGATATTGTGTCCATGATTTGTATGGAAGTTTCATTAACAGTGTTGGTTGGATTTATTGATAAATCTAATGATATATTAGTTGGCAGTGTGGGCTTTTGAGCATTCTTGGGATGATGTTGGTTATTTTCATTTAGTGATTGGATAGTCTGAATTATGATCCAGATGTTGTTTGTGTGTGGTTATTTAAGTGATGTATGTTTGGAGACTCAGTGCTGAGGTCAATGAGGGAGATTTCCAGATTGGTGGATGTGGCATGAGATAACTGAAGGCCACTGTTAGTGTTGTGCTGACTTCATGATGGACTTGGATTTATTTCGTCTGGTCACCAGATGATTCTGTTATCAATTTCTGTTGCTCTATACATTGAACAGCAAGCTAACCTTGTTTGTCACAGGCATAGCATTGAGACTTTAAACTCCTAATGTAGAGACACAAGGTGACTTCTTAGTTAAGTACATAATTATTGGATCAATATTTTGGTAAAGCTGGAGTTTAAACTTAAAACTGTTGTTGGCTATTGGTATTGGTATTTCTTTTAAATAAATTGGGTTAAAAATGATGATCTTGACAAACAGCTGCATCATTTTTTGAAAGTTATTTCAGAAGTATTCTGAGTATCCCTGTGATTCAACAACAACTATAGTGTCAAAATCACTCATGGTTTTAACATGGGTTTAAAATTGAGCTTCAAAGAATTGAAATACCAGATAGCTGGGATTTGGGTGCTTGATGTTTTTCTATGGGATCCTACAGCCCACGTTGGCTGATCACCTCATATAAAAGCTGGTGTAGGAAATGGTACAATGATATAATTATATCTGTAGTTGATAAGATAATGGACCAAGAGAAGGCAAATTTTCTAAAAAATAGTCCTCTGGGAACAGTGTTGTTAAACCTGTCACTAATCATATTGAGCATTTCTGGTGTCCAAGTGATAAGGAATAGGGATTGGTTCTCTTGTATTCTAAGGAGATCTCAGTTTTTAATCGTTTAAATTTGTTCTTCTAAACCACTAATTAATTTTGGAGGGAACTGGAAAATCATTGTTATTACTCTTTATATTTTGCTATTGATTAATGCCAAGTTTGGAGTTAGTTTAAAAAATCAGTCTTTTTGTCATTTACATTTTGCTGGTTTGTTTATAATTTCTGCATAGGTTTTGACTTTGAAGAAAATGAAATCTTTTTGTTTTTGACTTATTCCAACTTTTGAGACATTTAAACAATCAAAGTTCTTGTTATTTATATTTTGCTACTGGTTGTTGAAACTTTCTGCATAGTTTTGAACTTTGGAGGGAGTTGAAAAATTATTATTATTGATTTTTGTATTCTGCTACTGACTTATCCCCACTTTGAAGGCAGTTGAAAAATCATTATTTTTATGATAGCAATTTTTGTTGCTGATTGTTAATAATTTTTTAAAGGTTTTGTTGGACTTTAAACCTTGCAATTAAAAATCTGCAATATTACCACCAGTTTCTAGATCATGTGATTGTTTAGTAGCCATCTTTTCTAAGATCTTTGTTGATTAAAATAACTAAACAACAAATTTTGTGAATTAAAAGATTGGTTAATTTTAAAATAAAATATGTGCACTAGTTACTCTTGATTAATATTCTACAGGAGTATAGATTATACCTCATCAATATTATTTTCAAAGATGTTTTGGGAGTTAGAAAGTGGAGACTGTTGTTCTAGTTTCTTATCATTCAAGGGTTGATTGTAGAACTACTGCTACTGCTACTACTACTGCTGCTACAACTACTGCTACTGCTAATACTGTTACTGCTGCTACTACTACTACTACTGCGGTTACTAGTACTGCTATTATTATTATTATTATTATTCTTTATTTATTTATTATTATTTGGATTTCAGTGCATTACTCATCAAATTAAATAAAATTATTTTTTTTAAATGTTTTTTATATTTAATATTTTTTAGTATTCATATATTTCCCAACAGCCTTTCTTGGAATTATTCATATTCTGATTTAAAAACTGAGAATCTACATAATATCACTGTATTTCCAAAATTTGAAATGAGATTTGTGCATATTAAAAATCATTTCCAAAATTTTTGGTTTATGAAGACATTTTGAAAAAAGAAAATTTTACATAAACAAACGAATGGAATTAATTATTTCAATCTTCCACTTTTTTTATTTCTATTTTAATTAACTGTAAATGCTTTTTAGCAAATTAGTTATAAAATTTCAATTTAAAAAAAAATTATCACATCTATTGCACACTCCTGAAAAACCATTAAACCTATATCAATGCAGTTTAAAATTTAGCCCATCAACACTGTTAAGCTGCACAACTGACTAAACAATCCTGAAATATTGCATTGTCATATTGCACTGTTATTAATACCTAATACAAGAGGGGAAATCTTGAAAATCGCAAGCAAATAGAATTTCTAAATTTAGTAAAAATATTTAACAAAAGAGATCGACTTGCCAATTACAAAAAAAAAAACAAGTTATAAATGTTTATATATTATGGTAAAGATGTGTCAATTCATTCTGTTGTGTGACTGTTCTTGGAGAATCTGTATAATGTGTTTGATAATTAAACCCAAAATGCCTACGAGATAAATCTAGAGAAAATGTTTATTAACAGCTAAAAAAAAAAATCAAACCATATTGAAAACATGAAATTAAATTTCTTCGTTGTAAAATTGATATAAAAACTGCAGTGTTTAAGGTTAAGCAAAGAATATATATATGTATGTGCAACAATAAATGTATAATAATTGTGTAGAATAAAAATAATAACTTTCTACAGTGATTATGTATAATAATTGGGTGAAATAATTATATATATATATATAGTGATCTTCTGAATGGGAACAAGTAATTAAATCATACTGTGTCAGTGGTGAATAATTGCATTTAACTAAAAAAAAAGGTAAATAGCACTAAAATTTTACAATTTTTTTTTGTTAATGGTCTAAAACCTTTTGTGAGAGTTTTTTGTGGATGTTAGTTGGAATTCTTATAAACATTTAGTATTATTATATTTAATGAATTATTTAATGCAAGAAAGGAGGGTGGATTATTACAGGAACTGTTGATATGTAAGTTAAGTTGATGTAAATTTGTTTTATTTATTTGTAAAATAGGTGTTGGTACGTTTTTCTGACCTGTTTATTTATTGGCATACCCATACATGTAAAAGTAATATAATCAGTGAAATATGTTTAACCCATAGCCATATCAGTCCTATTTTAGTCAGTATAATTTAGTATTCATATAGCAGCATGTGTATGCATGTATGTCTGTATCATCTTCCAATTTCATTTTTCATATTTAATTACAGAATAGAATTTTATATTTTATAATGAAACACTTAAAATTACAGCAAATATCTCTGATAACAGATACAAATATATATTGAGTGATTAGTGGATATCTGGATTGGTAAATTATTTGAAAAACTAAATTGTGTTATCACATACTTTATTTTACTAGTTAATTAATATTCATTTATTTTAATAGTGTAAAAATTATTTTTTTTTTTGTTTTATTCAGTTTGATTTAATTTAGAAAATCAAAATGATTTTTTTTTCCAAGAAAAGTTTTATTGAATATTTTTTCCTTAATTAACTGAGTGCAAAGGGTGGAGCTAACCTTTGGAGGATAAGATGATTTCTTGATTGATGGAAAGATGTATTTAAATGATAGTCAGTAATAGAAGTTATTCTTTCATTCATTATTTGCCATTATTATTCATTCTGTTTCTGCTACTTCTTCTATGTACAATTTTTTTTAATCTCTTCCAGAAATCAAGTCAGTTAAACTCCAAAGTGTAAATTTTTAAACACTATAGTTACTAGACAGCTTTAAGGAAAGATGTCAGGCTAATTTATTTACGAGGTATATTTTCTTCATTTTTTCCACTCAGTTAAATGTTAAATTTACTCTATCATTTTAAAATGTATTTATATGCTGATAACTTTAATCTACTTTGTTTGTCTGTGTTTTCTATTATTATTAAGGAAAAAATGAAATTGCATGAACTTTCTAGTCTTTAAGGAAATTTATGCAGGATTGTTTAACAAAACCTACCACAGACTCTAAGTTTCAATTCTCTTCTAATTATGTAAAAATTAAGTTAAAAATGAGAGGATGTGTATATAATTTATTGTGCTATATTTTCAACTACTCTGTTGTGGTAATTGTGTTTATTATTCATGCTTATATATTACTTTATTAACGAAGTAAATGTGTAGCTTACAAATAATTAATTATTAGTGTTTATTAATGTATACCTATTTTAAGTCAAGTAGAAGGACATTAATATTATATATTTCTTGTTCTCCTTGGTATGTGGACTTATTATAAAAGAAAAATGTTATTGCTTAAGGAATTGTAGATTTTACTTGAATAATTAATTAGCAATAGACCAAAATAATTATATTTGTGCTAACTTATGAACTTTATGGAAAGCCAATATTTTTTTTAGAAACCTGCTAAAGTTACTGCTAAAAAAAATTTCCAGAATTCATTAAATGATCAATACCAAACAGATACATAGCTGAAACTATCTATCTATATCTCTGTTATTATAAAAGTTTATTACTCGTGCTCTATATCAGTGAACTCAATTAGCTATTGCTAAGAACATTTGAGATTGCTGAATTAAACCTGAATTATGAATGTGTGTCCTATAGGAATTTGTCTTCATGTTTACTAACATGTATGCATCTGAAATCATCATCCTTGTCTTTGCGACATTCAGGAATCTTTGTTTAAAAAAAAAACTTTGCAAGTGAATTTTTTAAGTTAAAAGAAGAGTGACTTTTTTCTTTTTCTTGTTGCTATTGATATATCATAAATAGATAGATAGGTTTATTATTTATTTGTTTTAATTTATGCTATTTCCTTGACTTCAAGAATGTCTCAGATAGCATGTTGCAAGTCATAATATGCCGGTAAACGATTATTATTTAAATAGAATTTCTTATGTATGTTATATACACCTGGGTCTCTTTTTAAGTGGACTTATTTAAAACGATTTTGAAGTTACACGATTCAGGTTTCACCGGAAGTTGAACTCCGATAATGTGCTATTACTTTAAATAATAAATTTCGCACACTTACGTTATATTGAAAGTAATAGCACATTATTGAAATTCGACTTTCATTTTAGTAATTTCAATATTTTCAGTGCTTTATAATAGTAAGATTTTATGCAATAATGAAATTAAAATCATGATTTCCATATTTTATGTATACACACTTTAAATTTTACAAGATTATAATGTAAATTTGTTCAAACATTCTGCGTGTTAATTTTGAATTTTAAATCACATTCTGATTTTGCTTTTTAAAAAAGAACGTAATCAATTATTAATCATTTAGTGTCCACAAGTTTATTTTTAAAAGATCAGTAATAGCAGTGGGCACAATTAAATTTGACAATTAAAAATTAAAATCTGATTTTTAATTGTAATTAACAATTTAAAAATTACTTATGGCGACTTGAAATTATAGTGATGTGAAATTTAATTTTTAAACGGAATTGAAAATTAAAAAATTAAAGACAAAAATAAGAATTTAATTTTTAGTTGTTAGTTTCATAAACAATTAATAAAATCATCATCTCAAAGATTAATTACTAATTATGTTGTCACCAGAAAATCATTGACACAACATGAGTGTGAAGTTGGCACTAGTTGTATTTCCTGTTGTGAAAAATCTTCACATCCCGACCGATGCTATGACACTTAAAAAAAAAATCTGATTTTTTTTTACCAGTTTGCAAACGAATGTGTTTTTCGCAAATCACAATAATAATTAAAACGTGTATAAAAAATGTAAATTACTGTACTGTAAATTATGCATAAAAATATATTATTTTGAATAAAATTAAATATTATAGTTAAAAAAAGTTTGTCTTGTATCAATTTTTTTCAAATTTGAAATTTTTTATTAGTCATATTTTATTTCCTTATTTATTTTTTTGCATGAATTTTACATTGGTGGTTTGCTTTTATGCGAATTTTGAAAAATCACAGACTGCATCCTCCCTTTTTCAATGTAAGTTACGTCTATTTTTGCGCGATTTCATTTGCGCATGTTTTCTGAGGAACCTATCTATTGGGTAAAACGAGACCCAGGTGTATACACTTTTGTGTATTTTATTAAAGAGAGGTATATTTTTTTTATTTATTTAATGTCTTGAAGTGAGCAAGTTGGCTTAGAGATTGATAAATGTATGAAAGATATTGTTATCAGAAACAGTGAAATTCGTTGACAATAACTACTGTCATTTAAAAATTTAAAGCAGCTAATAATTTATCACAAACTAAAAGTTTTATTTTCAATTTACCATTTACTTTATCATAATATTCATGTATTATATAATTTGAAGTTATTTTCATGTTTTTATTCATACGTATGTGTGTCTGTCTTATGCAGTTATTTCATATAATTAGTTAATATTCAGTTTTATGACTGTTTCTCTCTCTGTTAATTTAGGATAAGGCCATATGCTAAATGAATTGTAAGAAATAGTGACTTATTGGTGTATGAATTTATTTTCCAATGTTTACAGTGAAACATAGTAAATAGCTGTGAGAAAGAAAGTTATTCATATGTTCTATGTTGATAGGGATTGAGAACTCTCTCCCTTAATATATCTAAGTATTTGCCATGAGTGAAGTATATTCCTAGATTGTGTATGTATGTATTATATATTTTATGAAGTTGAGTAGTATATGTTCCCTTTATTCTGGTGGTGAGACTGAGTTTCAAACCAATAGTTTATCTCAAAGTTAGGTGGGGATTCATTATCTGTCATTAGATTTATTAGCCAAGAAGCTTGTTTATTCCTCGTGTTCTTAAATTTTTCTCTTGAATGTTTATTTTTGTGTTATCATAGAATCATAGCTATATGTAATGTAGTTGGTGGTTAAATAAATTGTAAGATTAAATTCTTTATGGAATATTAAAGCAAAAGTATTATATTTGTTGTTTGTTTTATGGTATTATCCAAATTATGACACTTATTTAGTAATTCATAAGTAAACTGACAAGATGTAAATATATTGATTTTGTCTTAATTATATCATATAAAAGCGATTTATCCGCTGAAAAAGCTGTAACTAGTAAACAAAAACAATTAAATCAAATTAATTTAGGCCTAGTACTTTCGAGGTTTTCCCTCATATTCATGACCAAAATGTGACCCACACATAATACAAATAATCTTGCAGATATGAGAGTGTAATACTATTAAATTTATACATCAGGAATTAAATATTTTGAATTATATCATGTTAATTTACCACAAGCTTTAAATCATCAAAGCTTCAGAATGATTACTTTTATTTTGAATACATGAAAAGTATAGATATTTAAAGAAATTATTTGATTGAGCTATTTAAGGTTACTTTCTTGACAGCCAGTTATTTTGTTTTATCCCAATAATTGATAGTGTGACCTCTCCAACGTGTATATTTGTGCCCATAATAAGAGATTTAATTACCCAGTGTTGATTGGTAATAAAAAAAATGTTAGAGTTAATTAGCAGCCTAAATATATTCGAAGTTAGAATATGAGGGCATTACTTTATTTGTTAATTCATGTTTTGTAAATGTCTAATCAATAAATGATAACATGTGTAATAAAAGAGATATCAAATCCAGATTGGGAAATGTATTTATAAATTTAGGAATTAGTACAAATAGTCCCAATGTGAGCTAATTATATCTATTTTAATTGCAAACATAAATAAATGCTTTATTTATTATTTAAAACTTTGTCTCCAGTTGTTCTTATATGCATTTGTATTCTAGTTTCCACATTCTACATATCTATTACAACATAAATGCATTACTTTGTAAATTTGATAATAAACATACAAAAATCTGATAATATTGTTCTCTCGATCCAAACATTATATGAAACACTTTACCATTTGGTAAACTTATAAAAAAAAGGCTGCATACTTAGTTTATTATTAGACAATGAGGTGAGATTAAAAGGTACCCTATTTCCTTCATTATCTAATTGCTAGTCCAGTGAATCATCACCCAATTCATTCATTCATTCATTCATTCATTCATTCATTCATTCTTCTTCTTCTTCTTCTTCTTCTTCTTCTTCTTCTTCTTCTTCTTCTTCTTCTTCTTCTTCTTCTTCTTCTTCTTCTTCTTCTTCTTCTTCTTCTTCTTCTTCTTCTTCTTCTTCTTCTTCTTCTTCTTCTTCTTCTTCTTCTTCTTCTTCTTCTTCTTCTTCTTCTTCTTCTTCTTCTTCTTCTTCTTCTTCTTCTTCTTCTTCTTCTTCTTCTTCTTCTTCTTCTTCTTCTTCTTCTTCTTCTTCTTCTTCTTCTTCTTCTTCTTCTTCTTCTTCTTCTTCTCCTTCTTCTCCTTCTTCTTCTTCTTCTTCTTCTTCTTCTTCTTATTATTATTATTATTATTATTATTATTATTATTATTATTTTATTACAATAGTTATAAGTTATTGTGTAATAGAATTTCTTTAATCAAATCGTATTAAAGATTCTCTGAAATCTGATTTTATAGTTCCAAATTAGTATTGGTTTAGCTATTTAGATTAAGATGTGCTAGATAATGGAGTTATTCAATATCATGTTTTCTATTAAAGCTATATTGCAGTTAATCTATGAGTGTATTTAGATGATGGAAGAAATTAAATTAAAATTGTAGTTTATTGGCTTGAATAAATGATAACTTTATTGATTTCTATCATTTGGTTCATTAACAAATGAGGCATATATTTTATTTTAATCATCAATAGTATTTCTCCCTTCATTTATTTACATCCTGTATATTCTTAACTTTCTATAACCTCCACTGAGCTAAGCTATAAATTAGGCATAAGTAGAAGAGTCTCAATATTAATTCAAAGCAAAATAAAGTTGCTAATTTATTCTATTCATTAATAAAATTGGTGCCCTGGACATTTGTTGATATGATGTGTAGAATCAGTGTTGAATGGGGGAGAGATTATTATATATATATAATAATTCAAACAAATATATTTAACACAGTATTCAAAATTAAATAATATATTCTTTACCAGAAGTACTTTCAATTGTTTCACTGACAATCTTTATCAACTGTTAATACAAACGTACAAAAAATAAAAACTTGCATTACCCATCATTCAATCTATTCAAATTTCCCACAATTCTGTTGTCTTTATATTAGCCAATTGTTTATTCATTAAACCACCTCTATTCCTAGATATCATCATTGCCTCTTTAATTTTATGTTTTTCAGTACACCTTTCAATTTGAATAATTTTTATATCTCTATTATTAAATTTACTACCATAATTACATGTTTTATTATGATCAAATATTTACTGAAGATATATTTTCTTTCTGTACACGTTTATATAATGTCTTATGATCATTATATAAACGTGTACAGAAAGAAAATATATCTTCAGTAAATATGAATACTCCATCAATTATATTTGATCATAATAAAACATGTAATTATGGTTTTAAATTTAATAATAGAGATATAAAAATTATTCAAATTGAAAGGTGTAGTGAAAAACGTAAAATTAAAGAGGCAATGATGATATCTAGGAATAGAGGTGGTTTAATGAATAAACAATCGGCTAATATAAAGACAACAGAATTGTGGGAAATTTGAATAGATTGAATGATGGGTAATGTAAGTTTTTATTTTTTGTACGTTTGTATTAACAGTTGATAAAGATTGTCAGTGAAACTTGAAAGTACTTCTGGTAAAGAATATATTATTTAATTTTGAATACTGTGTTAAATATATTTGTGTGAATTATTATTATATAATTTAAAAATACAGACATTTAATGGTTGTAGTTATATATATATATATATATAATGATTATAAATAACTATAACATTAAATATGTAACAATGTAACTATAAATGTGATCCGGCCTTATAAGGTCAGAGAACTATAAAAAACACCATATATGGTGAGGTTGGAATAAAATACCAAGTGTGTGTGAAAAGAGCTGTATTTGGTAATGTTTTTAAAGATTCCAGAAGTCTTGAAGAGTATATAAACCCCCAGAATCTAGTCTATACATTCTGGTATTAATGTAATTCAGAGAATCCTGTCTCTGTAAGTCCAAAAGCAGGACTAGAGTTTATTATGTGCAGGTCATCATGACCTTTTATTATTTTAATGTATTTTGAATATGCTATGTACATTTGTACATGCATTATTTAAATTAAACTATTAACTTACCATCTCAATTTCTGCCTTTGTCAATTATTTACTTACTGCTCACAGAACACAGCAAAAAACATATTCACTGAACCCTCTTTATTTACATCAAGAGTATTTATTCTTCACTCTCTCTTTAATCTCTATCAGTATCTTTGAAGGCTCCTAGTTCTTCAGGTAGAAATAATCATATCACTGATGGCAAACTATCAATAATAACCCTGACCATCCAAGCACTTTATTTATTTTAAGGAACCTTTAGGCACCAGTTAATTATGATGCAATTAACATGCTTGCTTGGCCAGCTACAAAATTTAATACTTGATTATCCCAGCTAGCTTATTGGAATCTAAATACTCTGAACTCTCTACCCACAATATAAACTCTATTCTTTTAAATACCAATATGTAATGATATTTATCTGACTGCATCCTTATTGGTTATTTAAATCTGTTGCATAATTCCCTCCCTAGCTCTTGATATTATCTCAATTAAACTACTCTAACTAGCAGTAATTAAAATATCTATACGCTCAACTTCTCTTTTAAATCGTCATTTGTCTTATAATGTAAACATGCATATACGTTCTATTTAAGATACATGATTTAATACACCTTCAAAATTACATATAGGTATATTTTATAAAATAAACATAAACTAAACACACATTTAATAATAGAATAGGCACATATAAATGAATAAAATATTTGATTTAAAGTCTTATTATGAAAGCTAATGTAGATAATTATACCATGGACATCAGTAGTTCTATATATGATTAAGTTTTAATTTATAGTTCATTAGGTATTTAAAATTTTGATTTGCAATGGCTATAAGTTAGGATTTGAAGACATATAACAAAATGAAACTATTTATCTAGGATTCAAACACTCTGTACATAAATAGGATAATGTAGCATTCCGCTGCTTCTGATGTTAAGTCTTCATAGGATTTTATAGACATACATATGAGCCATTTGGGATTTATACATAGACACTCCGATGATTTCCCACATTTCAGACAAATATGACTTTTGCGAACTAACTGTCGGTGTTACTGCAGTGAAGGTTCAAGCCGACCGCATGATCCGAGGTGTACAGCAGTGCATTTTATCCGCTGGTTTCAACTATTTCAATATAGAGTTTATTGCAGAAAAGAATACTGACAGGATGTCTATTGAATAATAATAATATTATTCTAACAAGATATAGAAATATAGATAAATTATTTTCAACAATGCAGATTTCTCCTTATATATCCAGTGTCTTCTTATCTTAGGATTGATCGAACATACTGTTCTAATTCTATTGGGTTTCTATTTCTTTTCTTTGCAAGTCCATGCTTCTTTATATTCTTCCCATTGGCTTGTATTTCAATTAAACAGTTAGTACATGTTCCTTTTGTTTGTTAATTAGCAATAACCGTTTCAATTATATATTTTCCTTTGTTTTGTTTTTAAGTTTTAAATTCTTGATATTCTTCCCATTGGCTTGTATTTCAATTAAACAGTTAGTACATGTTCCTTTTGTTTGTTAATTAGCAATAACCGTTTCAATTATATATTTTCCTTTGTTTTGTTTTTAAGTTTTAAATTCTTGAATTTATTTTAGATTTCCTTCTATCAGTTCTTTTATCTGAATTACATTAGCTTTCATTTTTAATATTTTATTTGTTTAATTTTTATTATTATTATTTAAATTCTTTTTTTATTTTTAATTTTATTTATAGACGCACACACACTCGATTACTTCAACATTATAAGATAAAAGAGAAAATCTTATGTTAGATTCTGATTTAATAAAATTACCCCCTTGTTTCTTTTTTTTTTTATATATATTAATTTAAAATGTTAATCATTTTTTAATTAGTACTCGTTACCAAATTCCCCCCCCCCTCCACTAAATCGTTTATTCTTTCAGAATAACACTAACCTTCCCTCATTTTTTTTTCTTAAAAAATATTGATTTTTATTTCTTTTTTAAAAATCATTTTTTAAAAAAAAATTATTTCAATAAATTTTACACTTAACAAACACTATAAATATTGTGTAGGGAGACCTACATTGGTACAATATATATAATTGATAATGACCAAAATTGACAATTGCTTGATTAAGACTAAAATGTAAATCACCATTGATAAAATATTGTTATATAAGAAAAAACTATCTATATTTTTCAAGAGCATATTATAAATATATTTTTATGATTATTTTTTTTTTACTATTGGTATTATTTATATATCTTTTGTCAAATAGGAAGCTTATTGATATGTATAAATATATTTTTTAAATTATGAAAAATTGTAATATGTGGAGTCATGATATTCATTATATTTTTGGTTTGAAGCTTCCTCATATATTATATAATTTGGTTTTTAATATATGTATGTATTATTTATTAAGCTATTCTAGAGTGTACAGTGTTTTTCAAGAAACATATATATATATTACAAAAATGATTTTATAGATAAATAGTAAGCATATACAAATTAACATTAATATATAAATATACTTTATAAAAATAATAATAGTTATTAATAATAAATTAAAAGAACACATTTAAAAATATATTGAGTATGTATATATGTTCACTCACTTAAGTTCATTCAAAAGATGATAAAAACTTATGGTATATTATGTTTATTTATTAAAAATAAAGTAGATAATGCAAGGTCAGACTTTGACCTTCTGAAGCTGTTGACGTATTAGAATAACTCAATTCCATAAACAACTAAACATTTGCTCAAACCATTTTTTTTTTTAATATTTTTTTTTCTATGAAAATGTAGTAGCAATCCAACTGTTGTAATGCTTTTAAATTTTTTTTTCTCATGTGTCATAGCATCAGCTGGGAAGTGAACCCGCTAACCCGGAACAACTGCTTATAAAGCAGCTGTCACTGACCTCTCAACCACCAATGCTTGACTAATGTTTTTAAATTTATATCAAATTTTGGAATATCTACAAATATCCTTAGATGCAATTAAGAATTTCAGTTTCTTGATTAATCTCAGACAAATTTTAAGCTTTCTGACACAATACAAGAATGTGTTATCAATTCTTTCATTTCTCCCCACTACTAAAACAGTGGTTCTTATTTTATTATATTAAAAAAAATATTTTACAAATTCTCTTAAATTTTGTAAATAAAATATTGTACTATATCAAACTTTTTGAAGTAAAAAAATAAAATAAAAATGTGCATATAACTTGAAGAAATGTGATTAATAAAAAAAATAATGCAAATCTAAATTTTAACATTTGCAAAGTTGAATTCAATAAGAATATTTCAAAAATAGCTACTGCCATATTGTAAGTTATGCAGACTTATAAAATTTATCAATTTTGCAAATTTTAATGTTATTTTTTATTTATTTAATGTCAATACAGTTGTAAATCTTTACTATATGTACAGTTTTTAAATCTTGAATTATTCCTTAATTTAAGATAAACTGTCAAAATATGCTTAGTAAATCATTTTATATTGGGTTTTGAATAATGCATTTATCTTTAGGGAATAATTATTTTTATATAGAACTAGTAGTTAATTTAGACAAAAAGATTTAAGTATAAGAATATTGACATTAGCAAACTCTTTATATAGTAATGCCACCCATTGCAAGCCTTAGTAGTTAATGGTTGTAGGAAGGTTTGTGTATAAAATCCTCATTTAAACTAATCTAGGGATATTGGATGAATAGGCACCAGATGAAGGATTTTATGCACAAACCTTCCTGCATCCATTGATTACTAAAGCTTGCACTGGTTGGCATTACTGTATAGAGTTATGGAAGAATAAATATGAAAAAAGTGATTATACAAAAGTGAATTATTGGTTTTTATGCTGGGTTCAGGAAAAGATAAGAGGGCTTTAGATATAAAGGCCATAGAGTTGGCAAAGATTATGTTGTGGAAATGGGATGGAGCAGAATATGGAAAATTTAGACTGGGGAATGGAAAATAAAGTGGCTAACAGGTTTCTCTGGCCATAATTGCTGAGAGATTCTTGACTTCGTTTAAGGAGAAGCTACAGTACATCACATCACATCACATCACATTAATACAAATAATGTTGTAGAAAAATAAATATAAACAAAGCAATTATACAGAAAGTGGATTATTGATTTTTAAACTGGGTTTGGAAAAAGATACGGGGGATTTAGATATAAAGCTATGGAGTTGATGAAGATTATATTATGGAAATGGGATGGAGCAGAATAGAGAAGAATATGGGAAACCTTAGGGTGGAGAATGAAAAATAAAGGTAAAGTGGCTAACAAGTTATTATTGATTCTGCATAAGGAGGAATCACAGTGCATCACATCACATAATGTTAATAACAGCTTGTGCAAGCATAGGAAATGATGATAATATAATGTTGTGTTTGTCTTATAAGAATATTGCTTGCTTGATTTATAACATCATTTACAATGTATGTGTCCATACACAGATTTTGACATGACTTTAAATCCTCTCTGAACATATCAATATTATTTTGTAAAAAACAATCTCGTATTAATTTCGAACAATTTTTTAAAAAATTTAAATTACTACTATAGAAAAGAAATCAATCAGAAATAATTGATTTGTGATTTTGCAAAAAAAAAAAAAAGTTTCTTTACAGATCATCAGCAATTAGAAAAAACTATGTTTATGAAAGAATATATTGCAGTAATATGAATTTTTAGCTCAGAAGCTTGTATGAGCTAATGAATTTGATAAGTACCAGGGCTTTTTCATTTTTTAAAATAAGAAATACACTTTTAGTAAAGCAACTCATTAAGTATTAGAATTACAATATAAATAATGCACAATTGTATTGGTAATGAAAAATTATAGGAATAAACAGAAATGTAGTAGTTATTTGGATATAATCTATTGATCAGGAAATTATTTTAGAAGGATTTGTTTGATTTACTTTGCCTTAGGCATTTTAATTTTTTGATTTCAATGATTTTTGGATAGAAATTTATCAATTACACGCTTCTTGGGGGTTCTTGATAATACTGCAGTGTCACCTAGCAACCACAGTACACTTAACCAACTACTATCATAAAAACAACTAAGCTCTTCTTTTTTTGTTAATTAGAAAACTATAATTATTATATTTTAACTTTTTGACCAAATCTAGTCAACCATCTTGGTAAATAACCACAAAGAAAAATAAACAAATAATAATGATAACTGCATACCTATATAAACTTAAATATATGAAAATATTTATTTGTAATCTTCAAATAAATGAATAGAGAGATTATATAAAATATCTATATAAATACTAAAAATTCCCAAAACTGATCGTTTTTAATTTTTCTAAGTTTTAGTGTTTATATAGGTGAAATATAACATCTGTATTATTAATTATTTGAGGATTATGAACAGTTATTTTATTTTTTTAGGTTTGCATATTTATACAGTTATCATTATTATTTGTTTTTAATTATCAATCTTTTTTCTTTTTTGCAGCTATTTCTGAAAGTAGCCATTTAGATTTGGCAAAATTTCAAAATATATCACACAAAAAAGAGAAGAATATGATGTTTTACTTTTATAATTTTATAGATATTTATAACTAGAAAAGCCATATAAAACGTTGTAGAAGATTTTAAAAAAATTAACAATTTTAATGGTAAAAGTTAATTTACTAAAATGTAAAAAAGTATTAATTAATTAATTAGAGTTCATAAGAAGTTCAAACATCAGAAGGGATAAAGTAGGGCTATGATCCATGGGTCTTAATATCGAGTCTTTACTATTACACTAAATCATGGAGAGCAAAGAAGTAGAAATAAAAAAATTGACATAACCAAAATTATATTTTTATATATAGATAAATATTAAAACATTAACCAATATTAAACAAAATTGATAATAAATAACTTAATATTTATTTAAAACATGAAACCAGTTTTTATTCCTTATAGATTTCTATAAGGAATGAAAACTGGTTTAATGTTTTAAACAAATTTTATTTATTTTTAAGTTTATTATCAATTTTGTTTACGATTGATTAATATTTAAAATTTTATAATGAGGACAATATTACTGACAATTTTTAGTTTGAAATTTTATCATCTGAAGTAAATCAACTTTATATAATGATAATATTTATAATAATTTAAAAAATAAAAGCTCACTTTTATAAATGTTATGAACCATAAAATTATCATTTGATATTACTACATTTAAGCTAGCTATATTTTAAACTTTATATTTAATAACTTTAAAATTCATATATTTAGGTATAACTTTTACTTTTCATATATCTATTATTTATCAGGAAAAATCATGAGACATCATGACCAAATAAACATTTCTTAATTATATTATAAAATAATCAATTTATTCTCTATTTATCACTGACGACATTTATATTAAGCATTTACTTAATAATATATAAATAAAATAAAATCATAATTAAAAATCATTATATTTAAAGAATTTAAATATATATAACATGCTAATTCTCATCTCTATGTAAATTATTCGTTTTAAATCATCAAAATAATATTTTAAGTCAAAATTAGAATAATTACAAAAATATAATCAAATATAGAATGAAAGTTCTTCGCATTTATAAACATAAATAGCATTTACTGACAAACAGATATTGGGAGGAGGAATACAATATGATATAGATATTGTTTATTGTCTTATCAATACTAATGTAAACCATTTATTTCAAGATGCATAGTTAATGTTTTTATGTATGATGAGAATAAATTCTTCACAACAAGCATGCATATGCTACCATCAATCTTTTTAGCTATCATCAATCCACTATAGACTCTATCTTACCAAATTTATTCCATTTTTATATATACATTTTCACAATGTTCCAACAAATTTTCTTAATTCATCAATCATCTCACATGCAGTCTCTTTCTAAGTATTTTACAATCTTTCAGGATCTGGTTTAAGACTTCAACTGTCCATCTAGTATCACCTCTTCTAGAAAGGTGTCCAGTCCTGTTCCATTAGTTCTTTTAATTCTTTCAATGTTATCAGTGATATAAATTTGTTTTCTTACAAGTATTTTACTTTCAATACTCTTCTTGTTATCCCTACATATTTCACTCCATAATATGTTAAGTAATCTGAAGTTCCTGTATTGCTCTTCAGCTAACTATTCAAGTATTTGATACATTAATAGGAACTGATTAAGTACATCTATTAAAAATGTTCCTTATCAAATACATAGGCATATTTCTTTTTTATTCTTTTTTAAAGTACTCCATCCTAATTTAATTTCATAAAAAATTTCATTTGTATTAATAAACTGGTAAAGAGATTTGTAGCTGTTAACTTCTTTTAATTTGTGATTATCTTTATTTTTTCTTCTGTTAAATTCCACTGAATATTGCTTTGTTTTAGTCCTATTTTTTTACTTTCATCTGATAACTTTGCAAATTTTCTGCAGCTCTTTAGCATTATTTTCAGAAACAATCATCGCATCTTCAAAGCTTAATTGCCTTAGTATAATCTCCATGTATTTTTATTCCTTTAGCTTCACATTCTAATCCACAAAATACTATTAAAACTACTGTAAAAAGTTTTGGAAATATGAAATCAACCTGTCTATAGTCTCACTATTAAACTTTTTAGTATTACCATATAATCTAATTATTTGCTGTAGTATTTCGATCAATATTCTGCAGAATATGGCAATATTCCAAAGCTTTAATCACTATAAAAATAAATATAGGATTAAATACATTTTGTAATCCACAAATCCAAAGCATAATGACAACTAATGTTTATTACTTCTTTTTATAACTCCTATTAATATTTGGGTATGGTCCGATGTGCTAAAACCATTTTTAAATGTAGGTTGTTCTTTTAATTTGTTTGAATGCAAAGTTCACTGTAGATGAGTAGTATTAACCTTGCTAAAGATTTGGAATGAAACCGATAAACTATTGATATATCTACAATTTCTAATGTCATTGCTATCACTTATCTTAAATATCAATATTACAAATGGATTTTTTCAACCATCTAGTATATCTTTATCATATGGTTTTGACAACACTTTTTCTATTTTTTGACTTATGTCTTTTACAAAATATTCTATTAATTTTAGGTTTTCCCTTTTTTTATATTTTAATTAAAATACTTGACTATTCAGAAAACATTATAATTGTATCAATTACTTTATTTTTTGTTCTCTATTACCATATGGTTCTAAGTACAATTCTTGCACAAATTTCGTGATCTTATGCTCTTTTTGAAAGTAAAAAGTTCATATTATGTGTATAATTAACCAATTTTTAGAAATCCAATATCCTAAGTACTCCACTGAAAATTCCTACAATCAATAATAAAAGATCATATTTAAAATTCTTAAAATAATCTGATAATTAAAGTAACTAAAAAATTCTGAACAATAAATTTTGAAACATCTTTAAATAAGATTTTTTATTATAGATCATAGAATTTCTTGGGATGAAATGTAATAAATGATATTTGCAAAAAATTTAATTCATCCTTTATTCATATGAAGTTTTTATTGCAATATATACTTTGTTGACTTGCATTAAAACTTTTAATACTATATTGTCTGTATGGACTTTGAAGGGGGAATACATATATTCAATTAAACATTGGTATGGATTAACAACAAAAAAAGAGATAAAAGAATTGATATATATTTAAAGTTTTCATTATCTGCTATAAGCC
>JAQFVV010007871.1:0-52811 GCA_028023455.1 Epiperipatus broadwayi
TTTTTGTTTTTTTTTTTGTAACAGTCAAAACACATGCATCTCGTTAACATAGTGCAGAATTCGACCACCACACAGAACAGCATCACCATCGAGTAGCGAAGCCACTCATGGTATCGAGCTCGAACATAGTTTATCGGTTCCACACTACAATCTACGGAACAATGCCTCTGATGCGACATAAGTAAACACTTCTTTAGGCACGGTGGTCAGGGAGATGCACGAGATTCATGGTATTGTTTCCGAGTTGGCCAACAATCAAACGAATATTAATTCACATATATAATCGAGGAAATATATATAATGGGCATCGAATAAATGAAAACTTGACTACAGACGTACAGTTAAAATTATTTATTTACGTATTTAATAAAAGAACATTAGTAATGTTATTAGTCATATTTTATATTCAGAGTTTCAATAGCTAATTGGCAATTTTACTATATATAAAAGTACATTTATTTATAAAGAGCATTCATTTATATGAAGGCATAATCTAGCTACCTAAGGTTCCCGAGTGAGTATTTCTAATGCGTATTGTAAGGGCTTTATACTTTGCATTGCAAGAGTCATCCGTGGCGGCGGACATACATTTATTTAATAAAAATATTTATTTTACGACTAAGGGCGAACATTTATTTGAGAGTGGATGATGAAGATAATGCCGAGGCGGAGTGATATAGAGAATGATAAACTAAATAAAGGAACACGTGGTACGCTTTAGAAGGGCGATATAAAATGGCAGCATTGAAACAGCAATGCTGTGAATAAGTTTATAAGGGCTTCAGGTTGGTCTCTGCCTCGACCCGAAGAGGTAAGGTGTCACATGAGCCTAACCAGGGACAAGCAGTCTGTGTTGCAATTTTCCAGCTGGCTGCATGACGGTCATCAAGCCCTATGGGAACATTATCATGTCCACTTGTGTAGGATGACTGGGGTTAATTCAACCCTATAGAATCCGGAGTATTCACGGCATGGAATGAGCCATCGTGGCTTCAAAACGTAACACATGTACAAGATCTAAAAGATTATGGTAATATTTAACTAGATTTCAAACTCGGCCCCCCATTATCAACGTTGACTGAAAGAAAACTGATGACTCTCAAAGAAATGAAATTTCCGTAATTATTCATTAAAATTTAATAATAAAAAAAATATCTAAAAAGGGGACTGATTACAGCGAGCATGCCAGCTGTCACGAAGTAATAGACCCTGCATTACAATAACTGATTCTTTGAAATAATCTAAATTGGACAATTGTTTGCAACGAAAAATCTTAATTATAATAATAGCTTATGGAATGTTTCTAACATAAGTTATCTAAGATCTGAATTATAAATTGAAAAACACTTAATTAAATTCCTGAGTTTAGTGAGTCTTGAGGCGGGAGATTCCGATAAGGAAAACATATAAATACTCTGTATTTTTTAACAAGAGGACAGCCATATTGTTAGTGAGAGTTGTAGCCAGTCTTCACAATTGTTAAAGTTTAACATGTCCGGCTAAAAGCGGGCATCTTGTTGCTGTTACTCCGTGGGAGAATGGGGTTTCTCTCATCGAAATGCCTAAACCACCATCATGCCGATAGAAGAGGCGAGCCTAACATAAGGAGAAAGATGATGCCGCCCAGTCAAACTAAACCAAACCAACAGCCAAGAACTTGCAGATAAATCATACCGGTACCGTTTTATTTTTCAAACCGCAGAGCTCTGTGTAATTCTGTGTAATTCTGTGTAATTCTAAATGTAAATAATATCTATATAAGTTAGCTAACTTTCTTTTAAAATAATGATAAAGCTAAATGTAACCAAAACTTAAATCCATTTAATTAATATTTTAAATATGTTAATTGCTATCCGAAATTTCATGTTTGTTAAAGTTTAAATAATCTGAGTAATTTATATTTTCCTTTCATTTAAAGTAAAGTATTTAGTTTAAAGTTATATCACTGCGGTTGTGTCTATATTTCTTTGCTTATTTTATCTTAATGCTTATTATATTTTATATGCCAAAATTTCGAAACAGTGAGCACTTAATTTCATGTATATTTTAAGAAGATATTATTTGAAAATCTTCGTGTAATTTATTTATAGCGTCAACTTCCTGCGCTGTTTCGAAATCCTATTTTTTTATTTAAATGATTTAATATGTGAAATGTGGCTCTTTTGATCAACCAGTTAAAAACTTAACCTTATAGTTTTATTTAGAATTAAATTTAGCCTTGATTATAGTTATAAGTATATTTGACATTTAAATTCTTAAGTCCATAGAAATATACTTTCCCTCCTTAAATATTTATTATCTATAAGTAACGTAATAGATCGAACATGTCAAAGTACAGATGTAATAATATTCCCTTTAGTAGCATAGAAATTTATTACCAGGCTACGCAAGAGTTGGTCCCAATTTGATAGAGCTAATATGCTATTAACTCGTATTTCATAGTATGAAATATACTATTCTTTGCTTGGCGGATGTGATATTATTTTATAAAAATATTCTCGTTTTGCTGCTATACGTAATATACGTATCTCAAGATGGAGCCACGGCGTTGCCAGCACATCTTTTCTTATAGGGTGGAGCAGTAGTGAAGCCTGAGCCAAGGCCAGGTTAGCACGTAAGACCCCCGCCATTCCTGAACACAAATGTTCCTTTTCACGCAGCATTGCGATCGGTTACAGGGTACCGGCATTTGTCGCAAGAACCCTGAAGTTATTTCATCCATCCGCAGAGTGACTTTTCCTATTATTGTTTACCTGTGCCATAGCGCATTGGTAAAATCTTATGCAGCCAACTCTCCCACCTTTATATAACGCTTTCAGCATTCTGAAATTTTCTCTCGAAAGCCATGTTCGATCGATCATTACTTGAGCTGGTTTATGCGCTCGTCATTAAATCATATTGTATATTTTAGTAAATGAATTCATGATCAAAGTTTAATATAATTATTTATATACCAGCCACAAATGTAATAGGATTTGGCTCATCGAGATTTATAGACATAACGTAGTGAAATATGTATTAATTGAAAAGCAACTCATAAAATGGGCACATGTCAAACCCATTTATGAAAATTAAATGAAAGTATTTATCTAAAGCTATTTTGAATTGTATAAAAATTATTTATATAAAGCTATTTATAATTGTATATAAAAAGAGAATGTGTTCTCTTATCCACCCAATGTTTGTACATTCGACGCTGAAATGTGTAAAACTGATCAATTTCATGCCAATTGTAAATAAATATATAATTAATTTAATGTATTTCGTTCTCTGTCTCGTTATTGATTTAATTCAATCCAATTCTAATTACTATTTATAGTCTATATATGTGAAAACTATGCATTAAGTTAAATTAAATTAGTGATATTTTAGTCAATTAAGAACCTTTCTTTTAATTATCAGAGTCTCATTGCTTCTCTGTGACCTATGTTGGCTGTGTGGAAAGAGGTATACTACGTGTAATTTCAAGGTGGTCATTCGTAGGGTCTTGAGTCTTGGAATCCTGGCTTACGAGTTGAAGTGTGGTCAGACTCGGGATGTCACAGTCCTAGTCTGGTCAGCTTCGGTCTCTTTTGCTTGGATTCTGAATTCTGTTACGCGAATGTACAAACTTGACTGTTACATAGTTACATGGTATATTTCATACTATGAAATACGAGTTAATAGCATATTAGCTCTATCAAATTGGGACCAACTCTTGCGTAGCCTGATAATAAATGTCTATGCTACTAAAGGGAATATTATTACATCTGTACTTTGACATGTTCGATCTATTAAGTTACTTATAGATAATAAATATTTAAGGAGGAAAAGTATATTTCTATGGACTTAAGAATTTAAATGTCAAATATACTTATATGATCAAGGCTAAATTTAATTCTACATAAAACTATAAGGTTAAGTTTTTAACTGGTTGATTATAAAAGAGCCACATTTCACATATTGAATCATTTAAATAAAAAAAAAATAGGATTTCGAAACAGCGTAGAAAGTTGACGCTACAAACAAATTATACGAAGATTTTCAAATAATATCTTCTTAAAATATACATGAAATTAAGTGCTCACTGTTTCGAAATATTGGCATATGAAATATAATAAGCATTTAAAATAAGCAAAGAAATATAGACACAACCGCAGTGATATAACTTTAAACTAAATAATTTACTTTAAATGAAAGGAAAATATAAATTACTCAGATTATATAAACTTTAACAACATGAAATTTCGGATAGCAATTGACATATTTAAAATATTAATTAAATGGATTTAAGTTTTGGTTACATTTAGCTTTATCATTATTTAAAAAGAAAGTTAGCTAACTTATATAGATATATTTACATAAAGAATTACACAGAATTACACAGAGCTCTGCGGTTTGAAAAATAAAACGGTACCGGTATGATTTATCTGCAAGTTCTTGGCTGTTGGTTTGGTTTAGTTTGACTGGGGCAGCATCATCTTTCTCCTTATGTTAGGCTTGTCTCTTCTATCGGCATGATGGTGGTTTAGGCATTTCGACGAGAGAAACCCCGTTCTCCCGTGAAATAACAGCAACAAGATGCCCGCTTTTAGCCAGACATGTTAAACTTTAACAATTGTGAAGACTGGTTACAACTCTCACTAACAATATGGCTGTCCTCTTGTTAAAAAAATACAGAGTATTTATATGTTTTCCTTATCGGAATCTCCCGCCTCAAGACTCATTAAACTCAGGAATTTAATTAAGTGTTTTTCAATTTATAATTCAGATCTTAGATAACTTATGTTAGAAACATTCCATAAGCTATTATTATAATTAAGATTTTTCGTTGCAAACAATTGTCCAATTTAGATTTTAAAATAACTTAAATCTTATCTAAGGAGATTTTAATTAGTAAATTTTGAACTAGTTTTACTTTTTACGAATTCCAGGTGTGGTCGTTAATGACACTTGTTTACAATCAAAAATCTTTTTAATTACTTGATCAGCTTTTATTTTTATCTTACATTAAAAACAACCTTTTAACATTTTTTTTAAAACGAAAACATTTTTAACATATTTATTTAGAATAATTTACAAACATATTTTGATATAGCTTTTAAATATATTTTCGAGAAACTTTTCCCTGAAATATATTTCAAACAAGAAATCTTTTAACAATTTTTAAAGACATTTAATATTATTTTTAGATACTGGCTTTTACATATTTTAAATCATGTCTTTCTTCTATATAGCACAGATTATATATATATCCACATACGAAATTACAATATTAAACAACAAAATTAATAATTTACTCTTAACTTAAATAATATAATAAACATTTAGAAATATTAAATAATTTTAGGACGCTATAATTTTACTAATCCTATCTAATTATAGCATTGGTTCGCATGTAAATATATAATGCTGTTTAGACAGACATGAACTAATTTTAAATTTATTAACATTTAAATAGGTTCGAACTTAGCACAGATGAGAGTGTCATTAGGTTTGATGGTGAAACGGAAAGGGATTGGAGATTTCCGTTTCAATATATTTATGCAGCAAGTTAATATGCATATTCTTTATGTAAATATATTTCATATGTGTGCTTAATTATATATGTATAATAAATAAATAACTAACATATTTGTTTCAAATTGGTTGAAATTTTTTTTATTTGAAAATTTTTTTTAAAAAAAAAAAAAGCTTATCAAAATTATATTATAAACAAGGTTACAATTGCAAACAATAAAATTGTGAGCATTACTTAAACATTGAAATTCTTAAAATAGTTTTTAAAGTTGATATAAAAATATTCAAAAGTCCTTTCTCCATTCTTTAATGTCTAAAAAAACTAAGTCACCTATTTAAAATATTAATGTGTATTATCACTTTCATAAAGATTTACAAAAGATGTACAAAACTTTGACAAATTCTATTGAATTTATGCCTACTAAATCTCAAATTTAAAATGTAATTAAAATGTCATTAAATTGTAAATAAACAAATCTTTATATCATCCTCTCATGAGTCTTACTTAAAACAAGTGAAAGTTATAAGAAGAATTTTTAAATTTGATATCAAAATATTCAATATTTCCCCACCCTCTTTTATATTTAAAAACTAGATGGCCTACCCCAAAGATTATTGTCTTATATAGATTATCCTGATATTAATTACTTACATATCAAATTTTAAGCAATTCCATTGAATTAAAATCTATAAAACCTCAATTTTAACATTTTATTCTAACTTAAAAATGATTCAAAAATTTGCAAACAAACATATTAACTAACAGACTTTTCATCTTCAATAAAAGCATTTAAAATGAAAGACACGTGGTTGCTTTTATTGTTTTTATTACTTGCTCATATATCAGTGCTCATTTAAGTTTAGTTTCCACTCTAATAAAAGTGCAATATCTTTTAAATATTTCAAGATATTCATATATATTTCTGATTTTGAACCTTTCCTAAAAACAAATTCATGATGTTTCATGATTCATTGTATACACAATGAAAAATCTGTACATAAAAATATACTTTTATTATAAATAAGTATTTCTTTAATTCTAATTTTTGAAAAAGTAACTAATAAATACATTCAATCACATTAATATATTTACAAAACTCCAAAACATTTATCTTGGAAAACCTTTTTTAAAAAAATTATTATAGCAAAATTTTTTTTAATAATAATAAATATGGTTTCATGGAGAAAAAAGCAAAATGCTGCATCAGAAATTTTTTTATTTTTTTAAAAATTTATTTAAGGTATAGGATATACAATTTTATGATGAACTATATTTTGCTGAAGATGATTCATAGTGTATTTTACTATTTTATTTTGTTTTTAAAATAATAAATTATAATAATAATAGTCTATTGTTTATCTTTTGGGCATCCTACAAATTATTATAGTAACAAATAGCATGTTGATATGAAGAGTTTAGGTATTCTGTGAATAGTCTTTTAATATATGTCTAACAATAAATATTAGAATCCAATATTTTGTTTTTAAAACCCACTTTGCATTCATAATAAAGTTCATAGCATTTGTTACTATTTTTTTATTAATATTTGAATTTTAAAAAGTAACTAATTGTATATATTATAAATGTCCAAAATGGTATTACAAATACTGATAAGATTGAGTATTATTTTGTGACAGTATAAAGCATAAAAGGTTTCTTTAATAAATCTAGAGATGATAAAATTATTTATAAGAATAAAAAATTCTATTTAAAATTTTATAAATGATGAGATTGTTACTTGTTAAAATCTATTTTATTTTATACATATAAGTACTGAAGTGAAAATGAGACATTAATAGCATATCTAAAATGAAAGAGTAATATTATTGGCTTTAAAATATACTTAAATAATTAAACAATCACTAATAAATAATCTCAGAAAATAAATGATAATGATAAATTAAATTGAACATGTGACTAAAATTTTATGTGAGATGAGTGAAATCTTAATAAATCATACAGAGCCTAATTTATTAATAGAACAGTTATCACATTTCATTCAACATTGCTAATAAAATAGTCAACAAAATTAAACAAGTAAACCTTAATAGCTTCAATTATTTTACAAAGTTTCAATTGCAAAGCCTGCTGCAGACATCCTTAAATAAATGTTATACATAAATGTTTTCTTATTATTCTGAAGATAAAAGAATAATTTACAATGAATGAAACAAATGAAAGGATATTTAAACTATATTTAAAATATTATTGATATTTTTGTTTATTTCCCTCAAACTAAAATATTAATAATATATATACCAACAATCTACCCATTTTCTCAATTGTACGTTAAGAATGTGCAGACACATAAATTTGTATAAAATTATATAGATATATTTTATATTACCTGCAGAAGTAATTGTTATCTTCAAAATTTCTATAAAGTAAAAGCAAAATGAATGCATAATATTTATGCATAAATAAAAATATAAAACCTTTATTATATTTTTAGAAAGTTTCCTCTAAAAGTTCATGTGAGAAGGTTCTTTGTTTTAAATCTTTGTGATCACTAAAGCTTGTCATGAAAGAAGTTAAAATTTGCTTCAGGTTATTATTTTTTTGACCTGGATTAATTATTCTTGCTTTTTAAATAGGATGATACAATCTTCTGGAATGTTCTAACTTGGATCACTTATGAAGAAGTAAACAATTCTTTGCTCATAATGTAACAATAACAGAATAGTTTGTTTTCAAATAAATAGCTTTCTTTTCTCCTGAAAGTTAATTTTGATAAGTAAAGTTTGTAAATACAATTTATAAATAGGATTTTTACAAAATGGTGATGACTAATTTTAAAAATGCATGTGCAATTTTGATCTATGAGGTAGAGGCACCAGAAAGAGCCAGGCATTTAACCCTTTTCTACTTATCCTTTCAACAATGCATATTGGTATTCAAATACCAATGAAGATTCTTGGGTAAATGTTTGATGTTTACAACAGCTAGTTCAAATGATAAGTAGGTGATTTTTTCCTATTATTTTATTAACATATCTCCTTATTATATCTTTGTATACTTATTGGAATTGGCAAGGTCACAATGTTTAATTATCTTTTTTCTTTTGTATCAAATTTTGTATTGATATACACACATTCAAAGTTTGGGTTTTATAACTTTTTGGAGATTAATATAAAATATAAATTATTTAACTCTATATTAGAATTAGTATATTAGACTTTTGAATACATATAAACTTATTTAATAATTTTAGTTATGTCATACATGCAATCATTGCAAATTAAGTCATTCATTATATATTAAATTATAGTTAAGCTTTTATATCTCTAACATTTACTTAAATTGAGAATGTTTTAAAATAAACATTTCTAGATAAAATATAAATTAATTCATATGTGATTTTTTTAACAAGTAAAGGACTGTACATAAAATAAAATACATAATGAAATATAAACATTTAAAAAAATATATATATTAATGCAAAACTTAAAAATAAAAATCTTGCTATATGCCCTCTCACTTAGGAAAAAAATTATGTACACTTAATAGAGAACATTGTCTATCTAATTGTTTTTCTTTTTAGATAATTTCTTTTTTAAATTTGTCTTTTAAATTTACTTTCTTTTCTATCTCAAGTAAAAGTTTTTATTAGTGGGTATTTTTCTAAAGATTTTTAGTAGCTTGAAAATGGGTTTTATTTTCTAAGTTTAATTGGTATTTGATTAATGAATATATGCTATGATTGTTTCCTTTTTATATGAATTACCTTTTTCTCATTCATTGTTCCTTAATATGCATAAGTTTTAGGCTATGGTCATTGGATGTTCCCTTAGATTTATTAGTGTGCTAGTTACAAACATATTTTCACCTATCCGTTTTATTATCTTATATGGGCCTTCATATAGGTTGAAATTTTTTTGATATATATTTTGCTGTGATGTAGAATTTTTGAGTGTAGAAGATCATATTTGAAATGGATTCAGTTTCTGTGTACCAATTGCAATATATTTGTTGCCTTAACAAGAAAAGCTTTAGCTTTTTTATAATCTATGTCATGATTTACTTCTTTGGAAATTATTGGTATTGGGGTTTTAATTAAAACCAGCACTTTGAGTCAATGTGAATTTAATTGATTAATTTTGGGATGAGTTTATATATCTTAAAAATTTGTTGAAGTTTGTTCACCCATTCTTTATGGTTATCTTCAAATGTACTCTGAAAAACTGGCTTATTTTTTAAATTATACTTTTGTAGGGGTTAGACTGGGAATTGTGAATGGAAATTAATATGCATTGAATTTTTTTTATCCAATTTTTTTTACTCAGATGACAGAAAGGATGGAGCATGATCCATCAGAATTGACCTGTATTTCCCTACTAGTATGAATTAAATATTAATTAGGTTCTTTATAACTTTATGTGCATTGTCTTTTTATACTGGTTATGCTGATACCAGTTTTGAGATTAGGTCATATGGGACTAAAATAAATTTGTAATGATGACACAAATACAGATGCTCATAAAAATCTATGGCTAGGATTTTATTTGGCTCATCCAGTATAATGGATTGGAATCTACCCATCTATAATTGGTCTGAAAACTTAGTCCTTAAGCAGATCTTACAAAGTTTTAATCCACTTAAAATGAATGCCCACATTGCAGGCTAGTAGAATAGCTCTGTAGTACTTGTTCTACTTTTCTTGGACCATAATGTCATACAATGAACCATTCTTTGAGAGAATCAGGAATCATAGTTCTCCAATTATTTCCCTTTCTTTTCAACTTTAACATTAATAGTTGATCTTATAATTTGAAGTGTGATCTTATTTTTAGTATTTAAATCCTGACTTTCTGAGTATTTTGATTTTATACCTAATTGTGTAATTATATATTTTAATTTATAGTCTTAATACTGCCATTTGTCCAAATTTTTAAATTTCATCTTGATAGAACCATTAACAAACACTGAGATCATGATTATATATAAATTGTCAATATTTCTGGTATGGGATTTTAATTTAATGGGATTTTGATTGATTATATCAGAAACTATATTTTGTTTGCTTTGGCAATATTGTACCTTATAATCAAATTTTTGTAAAAAGAGACTTTATCTGATCAGTCTTTCACTGTTTAAATATCCTCTGTTTACAAATTTAAGGCCATGGTCAGTGATATGATAATTTGTGAGTCTAACAGAAATTGCTTTAATTTATTGAAGGCCCAAACAAATACAAGGGCTTCATTATCTGTGGTTGAGCAGGGAATCTCTGCACCTTTTAAATGTTTAATGATCAAATACAATATGTGTGGTCAATGTTCTTTATCAAATTGAAACATCTGTATGTTTATACCATACCCTCTGCTGTCTGTGTGGACATAAAATGGGGTTTCAAAATTTGGATAGTATATGTCTCATTTATGTAAGAATTTTGCCTTAATTTGTTTAATTTTTTTGAGTATGTTCAGGCTTCCATATCCATTTTTCTTTTTTCTTTAGAAATTTGTAGAGGTGGATTATGCCATATATGAAGTTTTCATAAAAGCAATGATAAATGTTTCATATATCAAAAAAGAGTAAAACAGTTTTTGTTTTCTGGTAAAGCAAAATTCTGAATAGCATCTATCTTTTTGGGGTGAGGTATTGTCCCATCTATCCCTACCAACAGGTAAAAAAACTATTTATCTTGCAGCTATAATGATTTTTATGTTAATTTTAATGTTTTTGTATAGACATTTGCTAAGGAAGGTTTGTAAGTGGAAAAAATGTCTGACAATGCTCTCAGATGCAATGACTATGTCATCAATGTACATTGCAATAATAGCTTTGACTTCCTCAGATAATATCTGATTTAGGCAATGGATCAAGATGGCTTCACTATTTTTTAAAAAATTGAATAGCATCTGATGGAAGACATAAGTTTGTCTCCATATTTAAAAGTGATGTACTTTTGGTCTTCATGTATAATTGTATTTCCTAATAACTGGCTGTAAGTTCAACTGTGGTAAATATCTTTTTTCTATTGAATTTTGGGTGAAATTTTTTTATATTGATTGAGACATCACATTTGGGTATAGGCTTTTGATTTAGAAAGCTATAATCTAGAAAAATATGTGCTGACCCATATTTTTTTGACTAACAGTTAAAGGGTTATTATACCAGGAGATATATTTCTTATGATATCCCATTTTACCATTTGATGTATTTGTTTATTCATTTCATTCTTGGATAACATGTACACTGAAATGGGATAGTAAAATTGAGGTGGATCCTATAGGCATAACCCTTAATGATTCCAGATTGCTTGGAAAATATGTCCTTAAATTTGTTTAACAATTCACAAAGATTATTTCTTAATTCTTCTCCAGAGTTATAGGACTCTTCTACTTTTAATTTGATATCCAAATCATTTATTGTGGTTTGGATACAGGAAAGGCTTCATTCTTATAAATAACATGCCTTTTTTATAATCAATGAGACAATTGAATGTCTAAGAAATCAGATCCTATGACCATGTCATGTATGAATCCATTCATGATCAAGAAGACATGTTCAAAATTTATGATATCTAACTGGATCTTAATCTGTACTTGTTAGACTTCTGAATATTTACTAATGTGATTTGAGTTGACTGTTTTAGTGATAGTGTAGGAATAAACTGGTTTAATTGACAGAATTTCTAAAGTAGGATATCATATGTGATAGATACCTAACTACTAATATTCAATAAAACTTTGATTTCAATTCCTTCATTTTTTACAATAACTTCAGGACAATTATTTATTAATACAGTTACCTTTTGATCTTGAATAAGCTCATCTGAATCCAATTCTAGTGAGTTTACTATCATGTGTAAATTTCTTTGCTTAATGTTAATTAGTAGACCCTGCGGTGGGGATTCTGGTTAGTTTGGTTGCCTACTTCTGGTTTTTACCATAATAGTTTTGACAACAATCTCTTTGGCCTTTCTTTTCACATAGTTTTGTGAGTGAGCCTTTGATTATGAGTTCTGTATTTATTAAATTCATCATATAAATTGTGCCTTATTTGATGGATAATCTTACTTCTATCTCACTTTGGCATTTCCTCTAATTTTCTGTTTTATTTAAATTTAAGTTGAAAACTGTATATTCAAAACTTTCCTGGTTTAATGTTATAACTTTTCCATAAGAATTGTTACCCACATCTAAAGTCTCTAAAACATCTGAATTTCTTCTACAATACATTTTTTTCCAATCAATACAGTCTCATGATGGGGTAAGTTCCATGACATTATTATTACTATAGCTATTTCTGCTAAATAAAGTGTCCTGGGCATTTAAAATTGCCACTTGTTGTATAAAAAATTAGGGCATGCTGCTCTTTCTAAAGCTGTATTTCTTTTGGAATATTTGGTGTCATATAGAATCTTACCTCTCCTCATTCCAAAAGTAGTTAACCAGTTTTTTTAACATTTGGAATAAGTTCAAGGGGATTCAAATAATGACTTCCACCAAACACTGGTATCTGTGCTTAGATGATGACTTGCTATTGTTCTTTCTGTCATCTCATTTAGAGTAAATAGTTCTTCAAGTATCGTCAAATATTCCTTAGGGTTTTTATCATACTGACTGCTAATAATGTGAGATATGTATACATTTACATAAATGTGAGATATGTATATATTTACATATTTGTGTCATGTTTAATGCAGGATTATCCACAACAGTCTTCCTTTGAGAATTCCTATCCTTTGTCTTCCATTGTGGCAGAGATTGGATATTATCATTTGCTACTTTACATTGGTCCTTTGCAGATATAACATTTACATTACATTGCTCTATTTATTTTTCTAGCATGTAAACATATTTACATTTATTTTGTATTGTTATTTTTAATTCTTCTATTACATCATTAATTATTGACACTTCTTTAGTTAATTGATTTTTATAATGACTTTGAACTACTATTTGACTTCTTTGATTTTCTGTATGCCTTGCTAAAAAATCTATTTTTATTGGTAATTCATTTTCATATTGGTAATACATTTTTACATTCCTTTTTTACAATGCATTTTACTTTATTGTTAGTGGCCTTATTCCTCACTGACAAAGGCCACAAGCCAGAAACTAGTCTAGAGATATTGGATGAGTAGGCACTAGATAGGGATTTTATACACAAGCCTTCTGGCATCCATTGATTACTATAGCTTGCACTGAGTGGCATTACTGTATGAAGAGTTTTGCCTATGAGCAAGCATAAAAATGGTGATCATGTGAGGTTTATTGGTTTAATATCTATCCTGCCTAATAGTAAAGTGGAGACTATGGTTATTAAAGAACCAAAGACATCAATATGTATGGGCATTGAACTGAGTTCAGACATATATGATTATCTAAGCTAGTGAGCTTAGATTGAAAACATTATTGTGTTTTTAATTTTATTTTCATAGTTTTGTAGTTAAGAAGAGATAAAAGATGTCTGCTAAAAAGTTGCATTAGAACCTAAGATCTAGGTCCAGTGCTCTCAGATACAAAGCTCCTCACTGATGAAGGTCACAAGCCAGAAACTAGTCTGGGAATATTGGATGAGTAGGCACAAAATAGGAATTTTATGCACAATTCTTCTGGCATCATTGATTACTCTGGCTTGCACTGAGTGGCACTATTGTGTGGAGAGTTTTGCCTTTTTTAACTACTTTACTGATTTGAGTGTGAAATTCATTCAATTGAAAATCCATCTCTTGGAATTGACCCATGATTGTATTAGATAGTATTTGAATTTTTTTTATATTTCTCCCAATTTTTTAACTTTTATGCCATTGGTAATTTGTAAGCAATATTCTTGAGTATATTTAATTATCTCCTCCCTTTGAATCTCAATGATGTTTTCCATTTGTACTTCTCATTTCTTGCACAATGTTTGAAATAAAAACACTATTTCTATTTAAAAAAATTTAAACTCTCTTTTCAAAGCTCTACTGTCTTTCATGACATGTCTGTGAAATCCCTTACATTCTTCTTTCATCTTTAGGAGCTCTGTTTTAACTTCTTCCCTTCTATTTTTTCTCACAGCTGTAGATTCAATGGTAGCTTATTCCTTCAAGATTACATGTCAGTTTGCACCTCTTCTAATTCACTTTTCACAAATTCTATTTCTTTAAGATGAATTTTTAAGTTTTCAATTTTTTATAATTATCTTTTGACTTCGCTTCTAATTCTTTAGAATTATCTCATATATCTGCCTTGAATTCCTTGAACATTTTCACAAATTGCTGGAGATTAAGACTAGACCCTCCCAAAAAATTTGAGTTAGTTCTATTCATAATTACTAAAATGTTAGTGTAACAATTTTAAAACAAATAAATATTTTTCACTAAATAGAATTATCATAAAATAGTAATCCAGAGTCTGCTTTCCTTTCCTTTGCAGCCTATAAGTAAAATCATTAAATATGCAATATACAAAAAAAGTCCTGTTTGTTTCTAGTTCCATAATAAGAGTTACTGTTACTGATTATTGTTTATTTTTATCCGAGTGAGAGAGGTATATAGAATAAATAAATGAAATATATAAAAAATCCTATTTCTGTTACAAGATAAATCTTATGCACACTAATATTTCACTCATCAATCACCTGTTCATAACCTTACAGATTTAGACTAACAATTATTTTTAAGCCACATGATTGGAAAGACAATTTGGAACTGTACAGGGATGAAAGAATCTTATTTAATAGCCCCACACATTTGAGTGGCAATTTGTAACTTTATATAATGAGGATACAAATAACCTTAAGTTCCCGAGTATCAATTTATGACTGTGAGAGCATAAAAGATTTGGTTTAATAAATCTAGGGATGATAAAATTTATTTATAAGGAATAAAAAAACCCTAATAAAAGTTTTATAAATTATGAGACTTTGTTACTTGTTTAAATCTATTATATTTTATACATATAAGTTTTAAGATGAAAACAAGACTGTAACAGTGTATATCTAAAATCAAAGAGTAATTTTATTGACTTTAAAATATACTTACAGAATTAAACAAATCAATAATTAATAATCTCAGGGGATAGATAATAATGATAAATTAAATCAGTCATGTGACTAAATATTATGTGAGATGGGTGAAATCTCAATAAATCATTTAGATACAAATTTATTAATAGTAAATTATCCACATTTTACTCAATATCACTAACAGAACAGTAAACAAGATTAAACAAGAAAACTTTAACAGCTTTGATTATTTTACAAATGTCTCTTGAGAAGACTGCTACAAATATCCTTAAATAAACATTTAATATTCTGAAGATAAAAAAGTGTGTACAATGGCTAAAGCAAATTCAAGAACAATATAAGTTTCCCCAATATTTAAACTATAAACTAGAATATTACTAATATAAACTATCTACTCATTCATTCAATTATACATTGGGAATATGTGAGTACATAAATATATATAAAATTGTATTTATATATTTTTATTAACTGTGCAAGTATCTGATATCTGCAAAAGTTCTATAAAATAAAAAATGTATGCACAATATTTATATACAAATAAAAATGTAAAGTCTTTATTAAGAATTTTAGAATGTTTCTTCTAAATGTTCATATGAGAAAGTTTTTTGTTTTAAATCTTCATGATTCATGAAGCTTGTCACAATTGAAGATCAAATGTGATTTAGGCTGTTATTTCTTTGATCTCAATTAATTGTCTTTGCTTTTTAAATAGGTTGATGCAATCTTCTAAAATGTTTTAACTTGAATATCTTATAAAAAATAAACTACTTTTTTCTCAGAATTAAAGTGTGACCATAATAGAATAGTTTATTCCCAAGTGATAAGCTTTTTTCTTCTTGAAAGTTTTTTTTAAGAAGAATAATTGTGATAAGTAGTTTTTAAATACTATTATAAATAGAATTCTTACAAAATGCTGATGACATTTTCTAAATACATATGATATTTCAATTTATGCAGGAAGACACCAGAAAGTGCCAGGCATTCAACTCTTTCCTATTTAGCTTTTCAGCAATGAAGATTCTTAAGTAAATGTCTGGTGTTGATGGCAGCTAGTTCAAATGATTAGTAAGTGATTTTTTTCTATTAACATAATTCTTTATTATATATTTATAAGCTCATTGTTATAGATATTTTAGAAGAGGTGAGATCATGATGTTTAATTATCTTTTTTATTAGTAATGACTGGAAGGTTGCTATTCTTCCACATGTGCCTTACAATTACTTTCAGACAGCCAATAGCTGTTAAAACAATGGTCTGAGAAGCGATCAGGCCTAGACACATGACAGAGATTTTTTGATAAGAAAAGAATGATACCACTCTTCTCTTTTACTTAACTTTTATATATATAAGCCAGTCTTAAGCATCTTGGCTTGAAAGCATGAATAATATAAACATATACATTTATTACTCACTGAGTTATTAATTTATGATATTACAGTGCAAAATCTTAGATTTACTACACCGGAATTTTCTAGATGTTAATATAAGTTATCAGCAACGTATGTAAATATTTTGTTTAAATCGCATGTTGTTATTAAATTAGTAATGACTGGAAAGTTGCTATTCTTCCACATGCGCCTTACAATTACTTTCAGGCAGCCAATAGCTGTTAAAACAGCAGTCTGAGAAGCGATCAGGCCTAGACACATGACAGAGATTTTTTGACAAGAAAAAAATGATACCACTCTTCTCTTTTACTTAACTTTTATATATATATATAAGCCAGTTTTAAGCATCTTGACTTGAAAACATGAATAATATAAACATATACATTTATTACTCACTGAGTTATTAATTTATGATATTACAGTGTGATAACTTCAAGCCACAATGCTTAAGACTGGCTTATATATATATAAGTTAAGTAAAAAAGAAGAGTGGTATCATTATTTTCTTGTCAAAAAATCTCTGTCATGTGTCTAGGCCTGATCACTTCTCAGACCGCTGTTTTAACAGCTATTGGCTGTCTGGCTGTCTGAAAGTAATTGTAAGGCACATGTGGAAGAATAGCAACCTTCCATTCATTACTAATTTAATAACAACATGTGATTTAAACAAAATATTATTTACATACATTGCTGATAACTTATATTAACATCTAGAAAATTGCGGTGTAGTAAAGCTAAGATTTCGCGCTGTAATGTCATAAATTAATAACTCAGTGAGTAATAAATGTATATGTTTATATTATTCATGCTTTCAAGCCAAGATGCTTAAGACTGGCTTATATATATAAAAGTTAAGTAAAAGAGAAGAGTGGTATCATTCTTTTCTTGTCAAAAAATCTCTGTCATGTGTCTAGGCCTGATTGCTTCTCAGACCGCTGTTTTAACAGCTATTGGCTGTCTGAAAGTAATTGTAAGGTGCATGTGGAAGAATAGCAACCTTCCAGTCATTACTAATTTAATAATAACATGTGATTTAAACAAAATATTATTTACATACATTGCTGATAACTTATATTAACATCTAGAAAATTGCGGTGTAGTAAATCTAAGATTTCACGCTGTAATATCATAAATTAATAACTCAGTGAGTAACAAATGTATATGTTTATATTATTCATGCTTTCAAGCCAAGATGCTTAAGACTGGCTTATATATATAAAAGTTAAATAAAAAAGAAGAGTGGTATCATTCTTTTCTTGTCAAAAAATTTCTGTCATGTGTCTAGGCCTGATCGCTTCTCAGACCTCTGTTTTAACAGCTATTGGCTGTCTGAAAGTAATTGTAAGGCGCATGTGGAAGAATAGCAACCTTCCAGTCATTACTAATTTAATAACAACATGCGATTTAAACAAAACATTATCTTTTTTATATATATTTCAATTTGGAATGAATATACACACATTCAAAATTCATGTTTTAGAACTTTTTGAAGATTAATAAAAATATAAATTTTTTAACTTTGTTAAAATTATTATAATGAGTTCTTAAATATATAGATATTTTTTTATTTACTATTTTTACTTATGTTCTTACATACAATCATTACAAATTAATTTATTGATTATATTTTAAATTATAGTTAAGCTTTTATTTCTGTAACTTTTATTTAAATGGAGGATGTTTTAAATTAAACATTTCTAAATAAAGTATAAATTAATTAATTCATCTGTGACAAGTCAAATAAATAAACAACAAGTAAATGACTTCATGCAAAATAAAATATATAATGAACATAATATATATATATATTGTACCCGTCAAAAAACCACCCACCAATAACCTCACTCAAAGTTGGATTCAAACTCAGTCGAACCAAACTGAATTCAAACCCAACTCACAAGCTCAGATCACATCAATTGATGACTTATATCAATGGTACATGACTATGTGCCGAGAAACTAGCTCAACGGATGATGATGATTTGAGACCCCTGAACTGACACTAATAACGGATAATAAACTAACTAAAGATAATTTTATGTCAAATCATATGTATATGTTCAGGTTGCCAACACAGACAGTGAGCATTAACATTAAAATCATGATTGAATAAAAGAGTTAGGAAACCAAATGTGCTAATAAAATGTTTAATAATAATAGTAATAGTTTTTGTTCAACTTTTAAATGATGACTATATTGATTACCTCTAGTCCTTAAACAGAGTTTATAATTACAATAAGAATGGCAGTCCCTATTATATGCCAACAATATGTCTATGCCCCCAACAAGAAAATAAAGCCAGATAAAGGTATTCAGTAGTGACGGAAATTATTATTCTAATTTTATACGAATGAATGAGATTTATTTTCACATTCGCAAATCAATTCATGAAGAGCAAGATACATATTTAGGACATAACTTTAACCTTTACTAGAAAACTTATTTAAGTAGAGATGACTAAGAATTTGTTTGACTTTAATGAAATCACTTCATTATGAATTATGAGCATAAGAGTGGACTTTACTGGAACAGAGAGGTAATGATGCTGACGAATTATGAGCTATAAAATAAACAGGAAAGATAATAGCTTGTCGGTGAATTAAGTAGTATGGCGGCTTGTATTTTACAAGTCTTACTGCCCTTTTTGAAGATCTGGAACACAGGGAAAGCCAGGCTGAGTCATAGGTATGAACCTTTGGTGTTCCAAATATAATATAAGTGGGGAAGGAAGTGCTTTCTTCCTCTATAATTAAAATAGTAGTAATGTCACCAACGACAAGCCTACGGAGCAGAAGATTGCCCTGTGTCAGCAACATGTGAAGATGATTACTTGATAGTCACCGTTTAAATAATAAAACCCAATTTATTATAGAATGCTCTACGTGATGACTTGATCAAATTAATTAAAGTCAAACAAGTTTCTAACTAAAATTATTTTAAAGCAGTTATAATATTATATTAATTATGCCCCAAACATCATGCCCTTCCTGAATATTAATATATAGTAAAAAAAAATTGGATTAGAATGTATTCATTTGATTCCTTTATCAACTCCTTTGCAAAAATATTTTAAGATTATAAATATAAGTAGATAAACATTTGTTAACCTGATAAAAGAGCCGGGGACATAGGTTAGAAATGGAATTAGTGACTTATTATTAGCCAATTATAAAATAGCAAACATTGAATAAATTCTTTCGACTCGATGATTAATAGAACCATATAAATTTAGTTCTAATGGGTGGAAATTACTATCAGACTTAATATTTTATTACTTGTATAGGCAAATGAAACAAGGGAGATCATCGAGTCGAAGGATTATTGGCATATAATTAAAAATAAATGACATTAATAAATTACTCAATAAATATATATAGTACAATGATTGAACCACCATTGTAAAAAATGAAAGTTAAATCTAAGGACTAGAGATTGAGAGAATTACTATATAATTTAACATAGCATAAATTAAAAGGAAAGTTTTATACAGATTATTACATTAAAGAATGAGAAGAGCTTTAAAGGGAGTGTAAAGTAAAGTTTGGAAACTGGTCAGAAAATTATGGTTCATGGTGGAATTATATTATCATTTCTTCTGGGGATGGTTCCTTTGTTTACATGTCCGAGTTGGTGGTAACATAGGCGTGCATTTTGTAAATTACTTGAACAGCATTTTGATTGATATTTTCATGATTTTTGGGCAGTACGATTGGTCTGGAAAGGATTTAGCAACTTCATTGAAGATTTTCAGGAAACTTCAGGAACAGTAGTCAGATTCCTAAAGTTTAGCCCCTCACCATGATAGAAACACTATTCAAATTCATAATTTAAAAATGCACAGAGTTTAATGGTACTTTTCTAAACACTGGCTTCTTTTTCCCCAATCTTTTCCAGGCTATTTATACTGTCCTCTGATGCCTTTAGGCTAGCCCTTCTTTCATTATCAATGTTACAAACTTTTTACTAATTGGTTTTAGATACACTCCTTCGATAAGCTTTCAAACTCATTAACTTGAATTCATTTTATAATTAGAAAATGAATTTTTAAAATGAGAAAAATGATTTTAATTAGGAACCGTCCTTACATTTAAAATAATTATCTTTTTTCTAATTAATAAAACTTTACCCATTGTTTTTGGAAAGGGACACTCTGAAAGCTTATCGAAAGAATGTAGCTTTTAATCACTAAAATTTGAACAAACTATTTAAAATAAAATAAAACATTCCTGACACAATGAAACTTTAGAACGAATATATATTTTTAAATATTTATAAATATATATGCACAATCCATGCAGTTATAATATATATAAATTCGTGAATAATTCTATCATGAATTTATTAATAGATTATGATTAATTTAAACCTCAAATGAGTTAATTTTAACACACATTTATGTAATAGTTTTTCTTTAAGGAAACTAGCATGGATTGAACGTATAAAGCACCATTGCATCAGAAATTCAAGATTAGTATTAGGGATTTGAAATGAGCTTCTGGTGAGATGTCATGAAGCTAGGATCGAACTTAGATCTGATTGCTTCAATATATATATATATATATATCATCAACCATTATCAATACACTGCAGGATGAAGGTCTCTCCAAGTTCAATCCATCTTTTCCTATCTTTAGCTTCTTTTCTCCACATCACCCCTGCATACTTTTCTTATTTCATCCATCCATTTCACATGAGGTCTCTTTCTGAGTCTTTTACAATCTTTTGGAATCCGTTTTAAAATTTCAATTGTCCATCTATTATCATCTCTTCTAGCAATATGTCCAGCCCAACTCCACTTCAATTTTTTATTTTTTTCAATAAGGTCAGTAACATCTGTTTGTTCTCTTACCCATACATTGAATTTTGGATCTCTTCTTGTTACTCCTAACATACATCTCTCCATACTTCTTTGAGTGGTCTGAAGTCTCTGTATTGCTCTTCTATTAAGTGTCCAAGTCTCAGATCCATAAGTAAAAACTGGCAAAACACATTTATTAAAAACCTTCCTTTTCAAACACATAGGCATATTTCCTTTTAGTATCAAGTTATTTCTACCAAAAGCACTCCAACCAAGTTTAATTCTATGATTAATTTCATCCATTATGTTTCCATTTGTATTAATAATCTGACCAAGGTATTTGTAATTCTTAACTTCTTCTAGCTCATCATAATCAATCTTCATTTTCATATTTTGAGAAAATCTATTAAACATTACTTTATTCCTTTTAACATTTGTCTTTAGTCCAATTCTGATAACTACTGCAACATTTCTTGTAGCTCTAAAGCATTATTTGCAAAAACAATAATATATATATATTCTAACCTCCCCCCCCCCCCAACACTCTCGTCCTCTCCATAACAATTATATAATGTTTAAATTCCGGGTTCTAGCTCAGTTAAACAAATAAATAAATGAAATATCCAGCATTAATTAAAAATGATTACTAGCTCTAATTTTTTAAAATACAAATACAGTTATATTTTAAAATGAATTAACAAATATTTCCTATTTTCATGAGACATGGAGTGACGATACGGGGAACGAGATAGACTACATTGAGATATTATCCACACGATACTACCTCAATGGCATAAGAACACTATACCCCTTTTTACTATACCAAATAACTAACTCATAGTATTCTTACGACTTTCTAAGCTCTATTCACTACGATTAAAATAATAATCATATCTTAATATTCTTTATAATAATAATCTAGCTCAATTAATTAAAATAAAATAAAGAAAATAAATAAAATAAAATAAAATCTCAGGTTCATAAATGGTCTTCTAACTGATTTAAAATTACGGTAGTAAACTATGAAAAGGGAATTTTATGTCATAATCTACTACACAGCAATTAACAATAATAAATAATAATAATAACAACAATAGTATAATATAATCTTATTTCTTCATAAATGAAATAAATAAATACGTATGATGTACGTGGTAGTATTCTAATAATCTGACAACAGAATATGTGTGGCAACATTAGCATATAATTTAATGTAATATTGTGACAACCGACTTATGACCAATAAATAATATAAAATTATGATCTTTTAATTTTAACATACCGATAAATTCTAAAAATTATTATAACACTTTTATGTTTACCTATTTGTGCAAAATCTATATGTCTGTTTCAATTATAAGTGTATCGTGATATCATGCATCCATGTGGAGAAATAACAACGAGAACACAAAACTTTAAAATAAATTTACAACAAAGTTTATTAATAACATCAATAAATAACAATATTTTACATTATGTACATTGGATATCCTTACTCTCCTATCACAACTTATTTTACTAGTTTATAAAAATGAAATCAAACTTCTATTTATTTTTCTAGTTAACTCTTATCTTTTAAATGCTTAAGAAAATACAGTATTACTATTATTGGATTTCCTATCATGGTTAGCTTGTTACAAAATGTATTTTACATATGATTATCATTAACACTTTGTATCCCTACTATTATTAAAATTATATTTTTACAAAATGACATTCGTATTAAACGTTATACAAAACAATAAAATTCTAGTTTTATATTGGTTGTATGGAATCCTACAAATTCAAAAAAACATTCTTCTACGTTCGGTAATAAGTTTTATTGTTCATTATCCGATGTTTGTTAATCCTAATATATTCATTCAAGCCTTACTTCGGATGATAATTACAACTATTAACATACCATACACAAATATATATGTTTATTACACACTATTGAATTATTTTCTTAATAAATATGCAATATTTATTTTCTAAATATTATTTAAAATATTAAAATTTTATTATCACTTTAAAAAAACTTTGTTTAGATTTCTCTTTAAAAAATCTTATATTCATTTCCGAATTAATTTATAACTGTATTATATGATTCTTTCTCTCTTTATGATATTTTGTACTTTCACTTTTAAAATTACACAATTCTAGACATTCCAGCAAATAAACTATTCTTACATAAACGATAACATATCTTCAGTTCTATTTTATTCATTATTTCTTTGAATATATCTTTCTGACGATGCAGATTCACAAAATAAGGATAGCGAAGATAGATGCATAGGATCAAAATATAACTAGAATATTACTTATCATAAACCTTTACAATAATGGCACAGTGAATTTAAAAGACACTATAGAGGAGTGACCTTTACCTGTCTACCAACCTCTATTATAGGAGCGATGCTAAAGCTATTTTTTCAGCTTTATTATAACATCAAGAAGTTTAAAAATATGTAAAAACACTGTCCAAACTATATGTGTTCAGTCATAGGACTTTTAACTATACTGAAATCACACAAACTAAATACGATCCAAATACTTTATTTTTCCTATTTCTTAACAAAACATCATCTTGGTTTCCTCTCCACTAGTACTAGCAAGTCACTATCCGATCTTATTTCTCAAGATTTTTCTATACAGTACATCGACAAATTCCTATCTGCATTTCTAACAATAATAAAATTCATTTATTTCAAAACTATTCCGCTGTTCTTTAAGAAAATCTTTTACTACTTTCCTCGTATATTTTATCATATACAAACTATTTTAAAATATCTGAATACTTTATCACATGAAAGTTCAAAAGAATCACACAATTGTTCTGTCGAATTATATTATTAATTATACTTTAAATAACTTATTGCATGCATATTTAAAATTACTCCTATCTCATAATATGTCAAAAATGTTGTATAAAATGTGTACTTATAATTTAAACTTTCACACATCATTCTCAATCCATAGATGATCTAAAAAAAATACATTATGCATTATAAATAAATATCAAAATTACCAAACGATCTTTATTTTCTCGATCGCGTTCCGTAGGCTTCACCATTCCATTGATTCTTGTTGGTATAAGACTCCCATACATACACTTTATTTTTAAAACAATATTTCTATCATTCTATTAAGCTATTATATTTAATTTTTTAATATTACTAAATTTATGTTTATATGTTTTCCCTAATCTCACATAGCATTTTATATTTTAAAATAAATTAGTAAAAATATTTAAACTATATTTACGGTACTTCTTTATCGAACTTGCTTGAAAATCGTTCATATTAAAGCTAAAAAAAAATATATTATTTCTTCTTCAGTCATTTAATGTTCTATTTTAAAGTAAAACAATTATTACTCTGTTTAATAAATATTCATATACGACAATCCTTGGTTTTCACAATATTGTATACAATTATTAATTCATGATATTCTCTTCTAATATTGTCTGCTAGTATTTTCCCGCTCGACTGTTCCGATGCATCTTCTAGGTACTTTATTTAAATCTTCAATAAAATTTCTGTTTCCATGGATCCATTTTCATTAAATAATTTAATTTTATATTTTTTTTTAAATCAAGCATTTCTTCCATTGAATACGTTATAATACTTTTTAATTCCTTTTGGAGAGGGTTTTCCGTTCTTTTCCATAAAATGCATAATAGCACTTTCATATTGTTCTATTACTTTTTTCTTTATTTTAAAATTCTGGAACTATATTTTTATAATATCTCTTTTTAAAAGATAAACATTCTTTTTTCATTATATCTTTTACATAATTTTTCTTTATAATAAAAAACGCATATTAAATTTTTTCATAGAGAAGAATAAAATAACTTTAAAGTAGCCTTATAAAAATTTGTGCGTCATAAATTTTTCCTGATGGCAAGTAACTTCTCTTTTAAGTTTTCGTATAGCGTCCCAATTATATTTCTCTGAGTGATAATAACAAGTTTCTGGTTGAGCATAAATAAAGCTGTATTAAGGCAATTTCCATATATTTTTCCCATAGCAATATTTTTAGGTATTTTTCCTTGGACTTCCATTTTACAGTAGGGTTTTTGGTTAAACTTGAATAAAATATCCTGGTAAGATAACCTTTAAAATTAGCAATCCATGTAGAGGCAGTCAAAATATATTATATGTTACAAAAGAACTTTTAAAATAAACACAAAATTTTAAATTTATACCACTTTTCCAGCTACGGTGTTATCAGCTAAAAAAATATGCTACTTTTTCTTTCACTTTCACATTACTTCTCCCCCTGCTTCATCTAATTCTTATATTTTGTCTGCTAATTTACCTCCGTTGATTGGTTAATGACTTTTTAGCGCGAACAAATTTACACATTTTAGTTTTATAACATACTAGACTTTTAAAAATGAAGAATTGATGACGTCATGTCTTAAATATTATTTGGACTATATTTTTAAATTCAATTATAGTTTTATCAAAATTATTTAAACTTTAAAACAATTATTAAAATAATATTTAACATTTAAACTTTTACTTTAATGATCGATGGCAATTACATTTAGTTTCAAATTCACAAACTTTATTATTATTTTAACAAGCGTGTGTGTGAGGGTATATAATATACAGTCACGTGTTTACTAACTTTATCAAATGATTTTTTATTTACGTCTCGGTCTAAATTACCAAAACTGATATATTTTATAAAAAATTTGGAAAATAATTTAAACTTGTAGAACTAAATATAATTCTCACCATCCTAAAGTTTAATATAAAATATACTCTATTAATTTTGGCTATTAAATATAATTATACATTACATATAGCATTTATTTAATTTATTAGTCTTAAAATATTATACTCAAATTATTAATATACTTTTAACTATTTATAGCTGTGTTATTTTATATGGCCAGCTTTTACAACCATAAGCAAGGATATAATTAAGCTTTATTTAACTGTTTTCTTTTAAAATAATCTATTACATTTTTATATACCAGGTATTTTCAGCTTTAAATTGTACTATAAAATCTAATTATCCTACTATTATTTATATATCTTACAAATATAACTTAAAATTTAAAATTTTTTAGTAATTGACCTTTCTACCTTATTATGACCTACAGACAAGGGCACAATATATATATATATATTAATAAAAAACTTAGAAATAGGTAATATATAAAAAGAAGTTAGGTTAATTAAGTTTTAAAATTTATAAAATCATTTCAATAAAGTCAAAATTAATTGTATAAACAATAATTCAAATAAAAAGAAAATAAAGCATGCTAACTGGTAACAATGTCATATCTTCTACTAAACTAATATATAGCTGCAATGTGCACACACAAACAAGTACATCTTGACATGTCTAAATATGTTTCAATCTGAAAAATCTGCTACTCTGACTAAACTTGTCATGCCATCATTAGAAAGACTTTTTAAGAGAAATAAATTATACTAATCCTTACAGAAACATTTGTATTTAGTATTGATAATATTAGTTTTATCTCTAGGGATTATAAACTATGGTAATATAATATGGTATTGCAGGAAACCTGATTCTGATAAAAATATCTGACTTAATATTTGATGTCAGCATTAAAAAGTATATGTATCAACACTTTTGGATAAAATTATCGGTAACTAGTATTATTCTGATATTTTAAAATTGTTCTTAAATAAGTGTGACATTAGTTACTCAAGAGGTGATGTAAAATTCAAGCACCAAGATGACAGATTAATCATCATTCGACTCTATAAATTAAAAATAGTGAGATTTAATTTTTTTTTTTTTTGCTTAGCAGGATATTGATCTAAAATTATTATCTCATTAGTCATCCACTCTAAACCTCTGCTGACTCATGAAGAAATATTTAAAAATCTAAAAAAAATTATGTTAATTAAGATAGTTTTATATTATGTCAAATTATTTTGGAATAGCAGATTTTCCTGAATAAATTAGATGTTATTTACTTGAAATCCAAATAAATATTTCTTTATTTCAGATGATGCAGATTTTTAATATTCAATTTTGATTTGATTTATTCAAGTTTTAATAGTTTTTTCTTTGATGTATGTGGGGTTATTTTAAAACAAAGACATGAATATGAAATAGCTATCTTTTAGGAATTGTCATGTTAATTCAATTTTTATAGTTTTTTATATATCTGCATGGCTTTGTTCCAAACAAAAACAGGATGTAACATTTGTTAAATCTTTTTTGCCTCCTAAAGCTGCAACTCTTATTTCAGTATAACATTCACTGCAAGTAAATAAATAACTTAATTTAATTTTATTTTTTAATAAATTTATTTAAAAATTTCACTTAATCTTCCAAAGAAGAGATATTTTTTTCAAATTTTTATTTACTTGGACTTATTTTTCAAAATAATTTAATGAACACATTTGATAATTTGCCTTTCCTGTTCAACATCTGTTTTCTCAATCTTTATATAATAATTAAAAATTTACTGAAACATATAGTTAATAAAATGTTTGAAAATGACTTGATTTTTATTTTTAATATATAATTAGGAAAATGTATTATTTAAATTTTTTTTTAATACTAACTTTGAAATAAGAAGACACTTTTTATTCCTTGACATTGTCAGACCTATCGGAATTTTTTTGTTTTTTTGGTATACAAACATATGATACAAATACAATATATATATATACACCTGGGTCTCATTTTACGTGATAGATAGGTTCCTCAGAAAACACACGCAAACAAAATCATGCAAAAATAGATGTAACTTACCTTGAAAAAGGGGGGATACGGACTGTGATTTTTCAAAAATCGTGTAAAAGCAAAGCACCAACGTAAAATTACTTTAAAATTCGCGCAAAAAAAATAAGGAAATAAAATATGACTAATAAAAAATTTCAAATTTGAAAAAAATTGATACAAGACAAACTTTTTTTAACTATAATATTTAATTTTATTCAAAACAATATATTTTTATGCATAATTTACAGTAATTTACATTTTTTATACATGTTTTAATTATTATCACTATTTGCTGATAAACAAGTTTGTTTGCAAACTGGTAAAAAATCAGATTCTTCACAAGAGAAAATATAACTAGCGCCAACGTCACTCTCACATTGTGTTAATGGTTTTCTGGTGACAATGTAATTAGTAATTAATCTAACAACTAAAAATTAAATTCGTATTTTTATCTTTAATTTTTTAATTTTCAATTTTAATTGTACCCACTGTTATTACTCACTTTTTAAAAATAAACTTGCGGACACTAAATGATTAATAATTGATTACGTTTTTTTTTTTAAAAGCAAAAAACAGAATGTGATTTAAAATGCAAAATTAACACACACAATGTTCGAACAAATTTACTTTATAATCTTGTAAAATTTAATGTGTGTATACATAAAATGTGGAAATCATGATTTTAATTTCATTATTGCATAAAATCTTATTATTATAAAGCATTGAAAATATTGAAATTATTAAGATGAAAGTTGAATTCCAATAATGTACTATTACTTTCAATATACACAAAATTTATTATTTAAAGTAATAGCACATTATTGGAGTTCAACTTTCAGAGAAATGTGAATCGTGTAACTTCAAAATCGCATTAAATAAATCTGCATAAAAAGAGACCCAGGTATATATATATATATATATTGTATTGGTATAAATGGTGTAAATGTGGTGGGATGCCTGAGAGATAGAGTCTCTGTTAGTCTTAAATTTAATTATATAATAAATTTGGCTAACTTATTTAATAATAAATATATCTTATACTTCTTATATTTGGTTGGTCTTCCCAATTTATACCCATACAATATAACAGTAACATGGTGCTCCTAAAAGGTAATATAACTGTGAGATAATGATCTGAACACTAATCAATTTATTTCTTAGATGTTATTTATAATGTTTATATTGATAAATTGAACAAGTAATATCTTAAGATAATAACATAATATGATAACAACAATAGTTTATATATTATTAATAAATAGTCTAGAAACATGTTTAAAAATAGTGTAAATTTAGTTTTATATAAATATTTGTATAAGATGTTTAAACCTGTAGTGGTATGAGACTTATATTGATAACTAGAAGAAACGATATATATATATCAACTATTTAATTTCTGAAACATTTAAAATAACCAATCTGCTCATAACTTTCTGTCAAGTGTTTACTCTTTTCTGATCTCTACATATTTTTATTGCTTTGATTTTATTACATATATTATCTTTTTAAATTTTCTGTAAGATGGTCATTTCTATATAACAGGTTACAGAGCTCAGTCTTACTTTGGAAAAATGTTAGCATATCAGAAATATGATATAAAAATTCTTCTACCATCACAGCTAATTACTTACTAAAACATTAATTGAAATTTATATATATATATATTTACTGTTTACTATTTCCTATGTTCCACATATCTACCCTATTGTCTTCAGAATATCTTTGCACACAAAGATATATGTTTGTATATAGCTTACAACTTAAAACAATAAGATCATTATACTCAGATTATTATTGTTATAAAATATTATTATTTCTATACAATACAGAATTTTATGTAAATATTATTTTAATATATCAAATGATTTTTTTTTTAATTTTGTATAATATTATTATCTCTAGTTTAATAAATGAAAGTGTTAATCATTACTGTATTTATCTAGAGTGGATTATGTCAAAATAGTGGATAGAGTAAGTTTGAAACTTGTAAATCTAAATATAATAATTTATATTGATAAATTATATCAGTCCTATTTAAACCTGAAAGTCTCTTTAATATTTCAATTGACTCTATGTGGAAACCTCTCATTTTATCTAATATTAACTTAAAATTAATAGGTGAAAAAACTGAGAGAAAAAAACATTTTGATAAGCCTTATATTGTGAATGCTGAACTATTTCAAGTTGAATCTCATTTCTCATCTCGCACTGAATCACATTATTGTTTGAGATCTAATGATTTTTCTTTCAAAAGTTAACTTTGATAATGGCGGTTGCTAGTCTGTTGAAATATCAGATTGTAATGCAAAATAATACATGGTTTATTCCAAAAAATTATAATCCATCTACATTATACAACCATGAAAACATTAAATATAATATATATGTATGATAAAGATATATATTAGAGATAATGATATGGGTCAACTGATGAGTACTGATTCAGTATGATTATATTTATTTCAATTTTATTATGTTTTGTTATATATATTTTTTATTGTTTACATTTTTTATGGTATTATTTATATAGTTATGTATTTTATTTTGTTCATTATATCATAGCTCTGAAGAGGACAGTTGAAATGTAAGATGGTGTATGCATATATGTATAATAAAAGATTTTTGTTAAAAAGTGTAAATTTAATGTACAGTGAATAAATTGAACTTATTATTGATAAATATTGGATATGTGACAAAGATATATATGATATATAGTGATCTAAACCAGCTGAGAGTGATGGTCAAGCACAAAATGCACTGGAGGGTCATTTGTCCTTTATTGTGTCTTGGGTGGTGGTGCGAAGGATGATATTATTAAAAATATTTTTATTTACAACATTGTTCTAAATAATATTTATTATATTTAACCTATTATTGTATTAATTAAATAATTGTTTTATATTTTTATTTTGAAAAAAAAAAAATAAAACATTTTCTATTTAAAAATAAAATAAATATATGAAATATAAAATCATTGCTTAGAATATAAATATACGCAATATAAACAATTAACTTGAAATATATTTAGATAAATAAATAATGGTAAAAGATAATTGTATTAAAAACCTAACCAAAAAATCAATTTGCCTAATAGTAAAATATTTACATAAAACTTTTTATTGTATAAAAGTATTTATATATAATAATACTTTGTAAGAGGAATAATTCAAGTTTTTATGTTTCATTGCTTTATTTATATATGTGTAAAACAATATTGTAAATTATGACATATATAAAAAATCGAAATATAGGAAAACGTAAATAATGAATATAAAAACAATAAACTTCAAAGAATTTTCTAATGATAAAAGCAGAAAAAATAATCTGCAAAAATATTATAAGATTAATTAAACTGACATAACAGATTATTGAGGTAGTCTGAATACCATGTTTTAATTATGATTTTTTAAGATAAGAATGCAAGAGTATTACTTTTTATATAATTAAATTTCTATATAAAAATTGTAGTTAAAAAATAATATTTAAGCATATTCACAATTTGATATTTTAAGCTCTACATATCTTAATGTTGATTACATATTTCATTAGTTTTGTATCCTACATGATGTTCATGTTTAACTGATCTTTTGTATGTAATTAAGATTTCATTATAATTAGATTTTATTGCCAGTAGTCACTTCAAGATTCAATTTTTTATTGAATTTTCAAACATAATTGATCCACTACGAATGGATGTTCTTTCCATGTTTAAGTTAGTTTTATCGAATTATAGTTTCTTTTATTCACAACATATCAACAATTTTCTTATTTCATTCATGATTTCCTTTTAGATGTTTTAAAAAAAAATTAAATCTAATTTAAGACATCTATTATAAATCTATTATTACACTTTTAGAAATATTTTCAAAATAACTTCATTTATATTTTTCTTTTTTTTTGAGCATTTCATCTTCAGTGTCTTCTTGTTACTATTAATATATGTATCTTCATATTTTGTTGAATGTATTGAAGTCTACATATGGCTTTTGTTAAGAGTCTAAGTCTCAAAAAACATATCTAATAAGAATTAGTCATTCTTTTAATATTAAATTATTTCTACTAAAATACTTCATCCAAGTTTAATTCTTTGATATATTATATACATTGTTTGTTATGTGTATTAATAATCTGATCAAATTATTTAATAATTGTTTTTATAATTTACGATTATTAATCCTTATTTTCTTCCTCTGAAAAAATTCACTGAACATGGCCTTTATTTTTTAAGTATTTATTTTTAGTCCTACTTTCCTACTTCCACATGATAAGCTTTACAATATTTGCTTAATCTCTGAAGCATTATTTATAAAAGTAACATCATCTACATATTGTAAATGATTTAAATAATCTCTAAATATTTAATCTGCAATATATTTATGGTAAAAGTGCTGTAAAAAGAATTGAAGATATGAAATCTTGTTGCATACACTTATCCACATACTCATTATTGTATCTGGTGAATATTCTTTAGAATATGACAATATTATGGATCTATATCTTGATGATCCAAAGCTTTAATCATTGTGGAAATGATTATCGAGTCAAATGCCTTTTTATAATTTATAAATCTAAAGCATAATGGAAGTTTGTATATATATATAGGTCCATCCTATAAAATTCTCTCAACACTTGGATATGATTCACTATGCTTAAATTACTTCAAATCCAGCATGTCCCTATTGCTTGGATTGAATTATACTCTTAGAATTAGTAACCAATTGATTATCATTTGGAGGAACACAAAATGAAATATACTTTTCTTTAAATATATTTGTAATTAATTTAGATTGCATGTTATAATTCCTAAATTGCAAAGAAGTAATATAACTTATCAGATTTCAAGTGGATGTAATAAATTATATAGAGGTGAATCGAGATGTTCTGTGGAAAAAAGATTAAAGGAGAAACAATTATTATATAATCAGATTAAAATTAATGTAAATAGTCAATATTATACAGCTTCAGTATTCTTTGACCATGAAAAAACTTGTAATTATAGGTTTACATTTAATATTAATAAAATAAAAATATTAATGGAAGAAAGGAATCATAAAAAGAGGAAAATTAAAGAGGCAATTTTAATAGATAAATATAAAGATAATGGTATTAATAGGCAAGTTGCAAATACACCATACATAGCTTTTGGAAATTTATGTAACATTAAAATTTGAAATTCATTTAAAGCTGACAAGGATTACTATGTAATTGAAAGCATAACTATAAGAACATTTTTTTGAAACAGAAAGTTTTCTCAATAATATGATGGACAAAGAAAAGCAAATGGAATTTATAAAATACACACAAAATACATATGATCCAAGTAATGAGAAGGTGACTTCAACTGAAGCTGTAATGAAATTTACTGAAAAATTCTGAACATAATATATTAAAATTTTACTGGTGAAATTGAAGGAAGTATTTAATATAGTAGCATATAGTTTATGACTAAATTATTATATTAGTTTCCACAAAACTAATGATTTTTAGTCACCTCAGTATTGGTAATAGTGTCATCATATTTTAAGCATCTAAACATCAGTATAAATTAAGCTACATATGATAGTATTGCTATACAATATATGATTGTATCTTTCATGGGTATAATCTACATGATCTGATAAGTATTAAAATCGTAGGATGAACCAAAACCATTTTAAAAATCCATTGCTTGTTTATTATAACATTAACTATATTAAAAATTCCAAGAGTTGAACAAATAGATTATAAATGTAGCAATACATTTTATAAACAAAGATATGAAATTTTCTAGTGTCCAATAAATATAATTCTGTGAGTGAATTGATAATATATGGATGTTACCCACTGTTTCTCGAACTAGTCCAAAGTAACTGGCAGTGATTCCAAGAATAAAATGCTTTTTATGCAGGCTGAATTTACATTTTAAATTTTGAAAAGTTTGTCAAGAAATTTTTAGATAATAAGATTAAAACATTATCTTAAATCTGAACCAATCTTTAAAATGTCAAAAGAGTTCTGTCAAGATTATTGTAACTAAAGATTTTAATAAGATTATAAATAAAATAATAAGGATGTTCAAATTGAGTTCTATGCTTTATAGTATGAATACTGCAAAATATTAATTCCAATATATAAGAATTGGAAGAAAGATTGAATGGAAGTTAAATATAATACTATTGCAGCTAAAATGAATATAATGGTGCAATGTTAAAGACTTTCTAACACTATATTTGCATAAATACAATAAAGAGTCACCAATATATATGCATATTATGGAAACAGGTCATAATATTGGAAAATATAGCATTAGAATGATTAGTTATACAGATAAAATAAAAGATAGGAAAATAAAAGAAGCAATATCCATAAAGAAAATTAAACCAAATCTTAATAAAAATGGGGAGGGGTAAAAACAATAATAGCATAAAAGAAATAATAGTATAAGAGAAAAGAAAGGTTTTTTTTTGGGGGGGGGCATGATAGAAATAGTTTTTTTTTAAACAAAGGCAAAACTCTCCATACAGTAGTGCCACCCTGTGCCAACCAGAGTAATCAATGGATGCCATAAAGCATCCTTTGTTTACAACAATTATGTGCTAGTATGAGATGGTGATCATATGACGTTTAGTTTTTTTTTTTTTTACAAGAACAGAAAATAAATGTTAATAGTTATAAAAATAGTTAATAGAGGAAAGTGTAGGATAGAAATATAAAAGAGAGGTTAAAAGGAAGTAGAATTACTAGAGTAAGATTGAGGATACAGAAAGTTAAAAGAATAGAATAAGGTAAGAAGATTTTATATGGAATAATTAAGAAGGTAAAATGAATGGAAATAAGTGTTCAGTTAGAATAAAAGATAAAAGATTATATTGATAGTGATTAAATTTTTTTTTTGGAATAGTATAATTAATATTACTTTATAATGTAAATATTATATGTATTAAAGTTATATGTATAGGTATATATTATACAAAAAGAGAATAGAAAAGATTTAAAAAGAATATAAAATAGGATGGTAAATATGTTAAAGATATTATATGAATTGAAAAGGTTATGAAATATTTAAAAAAAAAATTAAATTTAAAACTTTGCTAGGAATTTAATAATATTTTAATGATTGTATTTTTATGTGTGTTCAAATTTTGTAGATCTGATGAAGACTGCACGATACAGTTGAAACTGTAATCAATAATAAAAGTTTTTTGCTGAAAAGTGAAAAGTGTAAAATTTTTAAAATTCAATACTATATTTTGCACTTAAAAAAACAAGAAAAATATTGTAAAATTATATGAAAGTGATAATGAGTCAAGAATATTTCTAATGATTTGGAAAAGAAACTTGAGATCTATTTAAAATTCATAATATAAAATGACAAAAAAGCATAAAAGACAATTTTAACTTTTTTGTTTGCACAAAAAAACTGTGTGTACATACACATAAAAATTATATACTCTCAATTTCTATTTATCTATGATGACCTGTATAAATTTTTTATTTAGATTTATTTATTTTCTTAAAAAATTGTAAACATTTTTTATTTGAGTAAAGAAAATAAATTCCAGTTTGATAAATATGTACCACCTAATTTTTGAAATTTCAGAATATTGACAATGATGAATAATTTTTAATAACAATATCTTATTATATTCAGTATATTAAAATGATTTTACACACACACACATATATATATATAGTGTAACGATATATAAATATGTCGTTACATTAATTTAAAAGAAAAACTTAAAAGTTCGCAAATAAAAGTAAAAAACTAAACGCTAAAATAAAAAATGTTTGTTATACATATATACATTCGCACAGATGCTAAACTTTAAAAATATTTTTTTTAATAAATAAAAAAAAGGTATTTGAATGTATTTTTTATAAAAAAAAAAGATTTATAAAAGTATTTTAATAAAAAAATAACATAAGTTAAAATAAAAACAGGTATTAATTAATTCCTGTAATCTATAAATGGAAATGATTGTTTATTAATTATCTAAAAGCTGTTTAATTAAAAAGTCAGATGGAAAGTTAGATAAGAGAAGAAAGGGATTTTAGCTTGACCAATGGAAGCCAAATAAAGGCCCAGACCATAACGAAAAAACAGAACAGTGACGTTTTTGTTCATTGAATCCATAGGAGGACTATAAAAAGAAAAAAATATTGAGTTCCAGTCAGAGAGAGCTTTTTCCAACTTGATTTTGGTGAGTCTGGCGACAAGACGCACTTGTCGTCCTCACTCACTTATTTAAAAATGCAAAGACTGTGATACCAGGACAGAACCAGCAACTGCCACCTCCAAAACATCAGACCGGACTTCCAGGAAAGTCTGCGTGGGAATTGCCAACGGGAACAGGGACTTCTCTACCATAAGCAATAGAACTGAACAATTGTTAAAAATCATAACATTAATTAAGAACTTTAAAGATTGATAAGTAAATTTATTTTTATAAAAAGGAACTTTTCTCTGACCTATGTGTCAACTAAATTGATAATGTGAAATTTTATATATATGTATGCATTTGATAAAAAAAAATCATTTCCATTTATTATTTATTGTATTGATATTTATTGTTAAATTTTAAATGAGTAAATTTTAAGTTGTTTATAGACGCTTGCATGGATTCGTTGGCAGTTAATTATATTTTGGTTTTCATATTTGATCAAAATATATAGACATTCAATAAATAATGATACCTTACGGTGAGTATCTAAAATGTATTTATTCGGATGTCTTTTAAGTTATTGGTGACAACGCAAGTATCTTATGGTGAATACTATTGGGTTACTTATAAGTTTCCCTCTGCGATTGTCGGTATCAATAATTTTGTATTTTGATCATTTATGTTTATTTTGAAATGTTTTTGACCGTGGAATCTATGTAATCGATCTATACCCAACATTTTTAAACAATCTGTGCGAACGTATTTAAATGTTAAAATTAAGTCGGGCGTGAATGGCTATATAGATTTGTAAAGTTATATTAGGGGAGGGAAATCTTAGGTTATTTGTGTCGTTGTTGAATTGGGTCAATGGATTGGATATATTTGTGTAATTAGTAGATGTAGTATGAGTTTCGCTACGTGCAGAATCGCTGTATACACCGCACCAACCTTTTGCCTATGGATGGGATTGTAAGTCAGCAAAAAGGATCGCGGTCCCTTCCTATGGAGTTTTTATTTTATTGTTCTTCTTGCTATACAGACGTCATATTCCTGTATTAGATAAGAGTCAATGTTTTCTTAAAATATATTGTTCAGATGTCCATTCCTGACAGTATAGTATCTTTGTGCTGTTGTATTTTCATGCTACATTGAATACATAAATGTATCGGATGGATTGATGCCAGTTTGACTGCGAATTTTAGCCTAGGGTTAAATAGGGATAGAATGTTTTATTTTCAAATGCAGATCTATGTAGTCTATTCATACTTGACAATCTAAATAAAAAAAAATTAAAATCATTGAAATTTATATAAATGTAAAATTAAAGAGTAATAAGAATATAAAAATCTACAAATGTTAAACCTATTCCTCGAGTTTAGAATGATTTTATATGTGCGTAAATAAATATTTTATGTGTTAATTTCTGGCAGTGGCTTTTACTCTTTGATATTTAAGATATAAAGTTTATAGATTTTTATCTATGCGTTTCCGCTGAGCTAGTGACTTGGGCTAACGATCGGAATATTTAAATAAAGTGGAATCTTAACAGCGCGTATCTGCCTACTCTATAAATTTTTCTAGGCTCAAATGCCTAGATGGCACCCTTGTAGAGCAGATATTGTGTTTGCGGTTAGATTCGATCTTCACTTTCATTCCGATTGGTACAATAGAGAGAGAGAGAGAGATAATAAGATTTTTTGGTACTCTCCTTTCATCATTAAAAAGACAGTAGCTGAAATACAAAATAAATAAATAAATTTTGTATGTTCATTAAGAAAATGTATTTGAAATAAATTTGAGATAGTTGAATTAAATTTGTATCAATGCAACATGGTAATCAGGGCCAACTTTTAGAATTTTACTGTTTTGTGTCATGGCATAGTTTTCTAACTTTCGTACTAAAACCCCTTTATGTTGCTTTAAATATCATGATCTTAAGCTAGGTTTCAATATATCTGCTTATACATTCTAAATAATCATAAACTATTTTTTTACAGAGATAGGCCTAATACTCATAATGAAAATTAATTTTAAAATGATATTTAATTTTATTTATATATAGTCTCAAGTTTAAATTTCATTTCTAATAAAAAATAATTATTTTTTATCACAAGTACTGTATTAAATATTCATAAAATTACTAAAAACAATGAACATTTAAAAAATGTTTAAATTTTAATAATATATTGATAAATAATAAAAACGAATATTTACATTTAAGACTTCTAGAATTTTGTATTATTATTTTTTTAATTCTCATTCTATAAGTTTTTTGAATCCATAAAAAGTATTAGTAATTATAAAAGTTGAGATATTTTTTATTTATTAATAAAAATATCATTGAAATAAAAAATATATTTAAAATTAGCTTTTCCAACTTTCAGAATTATTGAAAAGATACCTATTTTTCTTGATAAACAAAATGTGAAATGATTGTTTGGAAGATAAGTCATTTTTAATTAATGATTGCACTGGCTATTTATCTACAAATGTCATCAAATTGGAAAAAAAAAAACGATTATTATTATTTGAAAAGGGCACCAAATCAGGTGCTGAAAACGGCTTTTTATGTATATAAAAAATTTGATATTTATATAGCTGCTGTAAGAATTTATTATTTTCTGATTATTATTTACAAAAATATAAATTAAAGCACACAATTATAAAATAAATTTATTTAAATTGAGAAACTTGTTGCAAAAGAAATACAAATAATACTACTATGATGTAAAACTGAAATGTATTTTTGAAAAAGATTAAAAGAAAGAATACAATATACTATTATTAAACTTACATGTAACTAATGCCTGTATATCATGCAAAATGATATGTAATTATGATAAATATAAATCATTTTTTAAAGTTAGAAAATGAGTCAGGACTGAATATATGTTAATTTACATTTTCACTATTAAAATTTAAATCTATTGCTGAAATCATAACATTTTTGCAAAATCACAAATACTTTTAAAGTAATATAATTTCTGGCTGATTTTGCTTAAAATCATGGCAAGGCCTACCAATCAAATTCAGTCATAAGTTTTGATAAGTTTTAATTTTGAAAGAGCAACTGTTAATAATAATGATAAATTTCAAATAAATTCAATTATTCTGAAATTGTATACATAATTTAATCTTGTGATTCTTTATTCACGATAAAAATGAATGCACTGTAGAGGATGCTTTCTGTTAATACATATTTACATTGACTATGCAATATTAAGCATAACATAATACTAAATTATTTTAAGTGATTTCAAAAATATATAGTACAGTAACATTTTAGTATGTGAAAATTTATTTAACTGCATTCTAAAGTCTGGTTTCAACAGAGACAAAATAAATAACTTTTTTTATGATTTATTTTTTGGGTAGCTTGCAACAATTTTGATGACCCCAAAATATTTGACATCTTGTGCAAATTCAAGTGTTGTATAATTGGTATAGTGGCTTTGATGGTAATATTATAATCTACTTCCAGCAACTAAAATCTGTAGACATTTTACTACATGAATACAGATATAACTAAGTCCATAAATCATCTCCATTAAATGTGAAATATAACAAACACATTTTTATGCTTAAATGTTTTTTGTTCAATCCATCACATATAAATAAATTTGCATTACAATAACATGAATTATAAAAGGCAGTATTTTAAAAGAAGTTTTAAAAGCAAATGGTTTGAAATATTTCTTTTCTATGTATAAATATTTCATCATATTTTTCACTTTATGGTTTATGTTAATTTTACTATTGGCATAGTTTTTTTTTTTTGTCACAGACGCTTATTAGAAAGCGATTTCATTTTGTTATTGATTTGCTACTGCTAATAATTTTTGTTACACATTAAATGTTTCATGAAAGCTTTTCTATATCTAAATATATATAGTTAAAGCTATGGTGAAAATTATTATATTAATTTAAGGCATTAATTTAAACTCCTGTACAACAATTTATACGATTATATATCTATTTAGTGTATTAATATGTACAATTATTAAATCAATTAAAAATATTTTATTAATTTTGTAGGCTATGTCTATAGAAATCAAATCATATACCATATGTATGTTACTTGACACATATACACACACCCTAAAATGATAAACTGCTGTAAGCAACATTTTAAATATATATATAATTTTAAAAATTATTTTAATATTTTTTGGATAGAGTACTAAAAGAAATATATATATTTAAAAATAGGCATACAATATTATTTACAACTATTTAAGTAAGGTATTTATATATTTTATAGTTTAATAAATATTTTATAAACAGCACATCAATCAATAGAGCTCCTGTTTAAAAAGAATAAAAATTCTAAAGAAACAACCAAATAATTTATTTGTAGTTGAGTAACTTAAAAGCAAACATTGTTATATATTTTTAAATAGTATGCAAAGAGAACAAAAATAAATATTTCAAGTTGATAAAATATTTGAATGTTAAAAATTTATAACTGAAAAAAAAAAAAGTTTCATAGCTATCATAAAACATCATGTTGGATGTTTATAAAAGAATTGAAGATACGTTTAGAAAAATAGTCATAATATTTTAGAGAAGACTGAAAAAATGAAGGTAAAATGAAATATAAAATATTGCATTTATATGATAATAATATAGATATCTTTTTGTGATATCAAAACTCTCCACAAAATAAAAAAAAACAAAAACCAATGCTTTCTCCTTTTCAGTATAAAAAAAACTAAAGAATTAGAATCTTAATATAAGATTCAGAAAATCTAAAAATTAAAACAATTGGAGTTTTGATTTAACCATGTAGTAAATATTGTAAATCACTAATAACAAAATATAACAGAAAATGCAATATTTCTATTAAAGTTGAATGATCAAGCCATAAATAATAACAAAATGAACAAAATATACAGAAGCAAAATCTACCTCTATTAAGTTTTAAAAAAAAAAACAATACAAGGCAACTTTATGATTAAAGTCAATGCCAAAACCAATTTCTAAAAATGTATATTTTGAAAAATGATAAAACAATTATTATCTAAATGGATCTTCTCTAATTTACTTAAAGAAATCATCAAAAACTTGTGCAAAGTTAAATAATTATTGATAAATTTTTAAAAAAATACTTTATGTGCATTAGTAAAAAAATTAAACTGGAAATCTACAAACTAATCTAAAGTTGTAATTATAAATTTTATTAAACGCTCATTATTATTTCAGTAATAGTTTTAACAAGGCTGTAAACCTTAGCAATGAGCGTCTGAAAAAATCGTCACTAGGGACCTCTGTAGGTCTTTAAAACACATGCTTCATAGCTATAAGCATGTGTTTTAAAGACCTACAGAGGTCCCTAGTGACGATTTTTTCAGACGCTCATTGCTAAGGTTTACAGCCTTGTTAAAACTATTACCAAAACTAATCTAAACTAAATTTATCTATTACCTACATGGTAAAAACACTTGAAATTATGCTGCTATGTAATACAGCTTTATATAATAATTTTTATATACATAATTTTCTTTAACTTCTGAAAAATATTTTTAGTATTCAAAAAAAAAAAGAAATGATATGCCAGGTATTCCTTGAATCGTATGCTAGATGTAAAAATCTTGAATTATAGCATTTAACTTTCCTACAGAAAAATGTAAAGATCTGCATAAATTTTATAAATTCTTTCATAGCTTTTTATGCTAGTGAAAAAAGAGACACAACTTGTTACAAGTAATATGTAGGACTTTTCTCTTAATGGTAGTTATAGAGTAAAAATATAAAAAAAACCTGAAAATAAAGCTCTTTATATTGAAAGTAAATTGAACTTAATTTTAAAATAAATAAATGCATCAACAAAATTCTTTGTAGAACTTATGATAACTAGAACATTGTTTAATTTAGAGGTAAAAATGTAGTGATCAAATAATACATTTAATAAGAAGCAGTATTTTTTTTTTAATATTTATTAATAATGAAAATCAAAATTTGCAAAAGTAAAAATAACAATAATAATACTGATATAAAAAAAGCTATATCAGTCTTTGATTAATGAGTTCTTCAACTAATAAGTATTAAAATACAAATAAGACCCTAGCCAGCTTCAAAGAAAATAATATCTGACTTTCATAATTAATGTGACAATTATAAAAATTTATAAATATAAATGATACAAAAACTGTTAAATCACATTAAATACTTAAAAATGCATATTATGCTAGAAGAAATTATAATAATATTGTTCATTCTTTAGTTCTCACATCTTCTATTCTGATACTTTAATAAACTGCATAGGGAAAAATTTGCTTTATAATAAACATGTAATATAAAAGATAATGTTCTATAATACTATAGCATTTAGCATATATCTTTTAGAAATTCATATTAAAATATGCAACAAAAATATTTTTTATTGTATTTATGAGATATTTATTTTTATAGTGTGATGTTTTTGAATTGTAAAAAACTAATAATCAGCTTTTTAAGCTAATGCACATGCACTTTGTGGATCTTAACAATAAATGAATACTCTCATTTTCCAATACAAGATAAAGTCTTTGTGAAAGAATAGAATGAATCCATCTATTTTTTCAACCCAAACATTCAAGTAATTTAAAGTGATTGTTTAATATCTTCACACTCTCATTTCCAGTACTTAAGATTTGCTAAACCTTTGGGGGTTGAAAGAATAGGTGAATTCATTCTATTCTTTCACAAAGACTTTATCTTGTATTGGAAATAAGTGTATTCATTTATTGTTAAAATCCACAACACGCATGTGCCTTAGCTTAAAAAACTGATTATTAGTTTATTGTATTTATGTAACTTGCCTACTACTACAAAATGTTCATATGTCACAAAACCTACTAGATAATAACCCATGTAATTAAAAAATTGAACAAGTGTTATAGTCATACCATCACTTGAGAGCTAAAATATCAAATATTCCACCAAGTGATGAACCCACATAATGAGCCAGTTGAACAGAATTGTTGTGCTCATAGCACTACTTGAGTATTTAAGAGTCATATGACCTCTCAAGCAATGAATCCATATGCTAATCAGTTGTATGATGCATGATTTACTAAACAATTGATCCATATAATTTAGTCAGTTAAATGGAATAATTGTATTTATGCCACCCCTTAAGTATTCATGACATCACATGATTTACCAGACAATAGATCTATTTAATTATTGAGTTAAATAGTAGTTATGCTTTTACCATCACTTGACTATTCAAAATCATCACATAACTTATTAGGCAATGGATTTATATAATTAGTAATTAAATAAATCTGTGAAATATCCCATGCCCTACCAAGCAGCGAAACCATACAATTAGTAAGACAAATGAAAAATGTTATACTAATACTACAATCTGAATGCTCAAGGGTCACATAACCTATCAGGCAATGAACCATGTAATTAATCAGGTCAGTGAAAATGCTGTGCTATTATAATTACTTAGATGTTCAAACATCACATACTCTATCAAGCAATAGACTGATATTGATCAATTGAATGGAACTGTTTGCAGTCATGTTATTATTTGCATGCCCAAGGTAATAAACTCATATATTTAGTCAATTAAATTGAACTATTGTGCTCATTCCACAACATAAATGGTGAAACATTGCATGACCTGTCAAAAATGAACAATACAATGTTACATTATTGAAAATTATATTTATATATCACATGAGTGTTCAAATGTCATGAAAACTATGAATGAATGGCCCATATAATTAATTGAATGGAACTGTCATGTTTATCATTATTTCATTGATCAAATGTAACATGACCTAACAGGCAATAAACCCATGTATTTAGCTACCACTTGAGTGATCAAATGTTATACAACAATCTGATCAAGTGATCTGTACAATTATCTAATCAAATAATTAGATGGAATTAATGTTTCTATTCAAATATTTCCCTGATAATATTTCTCAGTATAAGAATACAGCTTTAATTAAGTATATATATTTTAATTTTTTCTCCCAAAATATAGTATTTATTTTTATTTTAAAGAGAAAGAATTAAATATATTAAAATTATGTTTCTTATACTTTAAGATAACAAACACACACCCAATGTTCTATTTTTAACTTACTCATTTACTATTTTTTCTCCACTATTTATTTTAACTTTTTTAGTTTATAAAATAAAAAAAATTACAACAGCTGTGATTTGAGAACTTGTCAGGTCTTCTGCTTTTTCTTCTTTTCATGTTTTTTTTATAGATGTTAAAATTATTTTGAGAAATGCACAGCTGAATTCGTACACAATGACAAAATTAAAATTTTAATCCACATCAAAAGTGACAATATACAGATATTTAAGAAACACACAAATTTATAAAATATTTTATTCCAAAGTTTTTAGTTTCATTATTGAAATATTTGCACTACTAATTCATATTTTCGATCTATTCACTTTCTATAAATGTTTAACTCTTCAATTAATTCAGTATTTTTATTGTGCTAATATATCTTTTTTTCTTGTTTTCAATGTATTTTTTTAATAAATCATTTAAACATTTTTGTTATTTAAACATTTAAAATATTATGGGTTATAATTTTTTTTTCTTTTCACATTTTAATTCTTTATAATTTGTAACATTTTGTATTGGAGACATTAAATTTTTTATTGTCCATATTTCAAAAGTTCTCAAAGAGTTTTTAACGCTTTAGTCATTAAGTAAATTCTGATTTTACAAAAATGTTATACAATACTTCAAAGTATAAATTGCTAGGATTTTTTTTACATACACTTCAACTGATTCAAATAACACTGCTTAATTAAAAAAAAAATTCCAATAGAGTGGAGTTAGTTATTTTCCTACAATTCCTGCAACTTAGAATTGAAACTCAGACTGAGTAAAAAAAAATTCAAGAGACTTAATTTTTTTTTCGGATAGTTAATTTATAGCCAATTCAACTATTGGTCTGTAAATAGGTCTTTATCTATTTTAAGTAGAGAATGAAACAAAAATAGAAAACTTTTTGAACTTTTATCCCCTACAGTTGACAATGCAAAATGAGAGCTACCTTTTTTTTTACTGTTTACTGTGAGAGATCGATATTCTGCAGTGGATTATTTATAAATAAGACTGTTCACTTTTTATCTTAATAAACATTTTGTGTCACTGTATTTTTATTTATTTAATTTTGAAAGTTGATCAATAATAAAGAAATTTGAAAATAAAATAAAAACATTAAGATGTAATTTAATACAATGTACAGGCTTACACATACCTGCACATATAATGTAATATATAAGGGATTCAAAGTCAGACTTTCACACAACACTCTCCAAGCCATCTCATATTGCTGACCTACCTGATCACACCCATGTTGAAAAGACAAATAATCACCAATATACGTATTTCATGCTAAACCAGAAATCATCAGTTGGTATAGATTACTATCTCCACACATATATACAATCAGTGCTCAGCTTTATATTAAGATAGCCAATCTTCATACTTTAATAGCTACAAACTACTCCAACCCACAACTCTTCAGCCATCCATTTCATTGAAAATCTGATGATGGAATGTTTAAAGCCCATGTTAGTACCAAGGTTGTCATCCTACCCATGTTGACCATTGGTCACTCTGATCCTACATGTACTGCAAATTACATTATATGTACAGATGTGTGTAAGCCTGTGCAGTGTATTAAATTACATATTGAAACAGTGCATTAAAGGTCTGCCCATCCCTCACATATGTATGTAAATGGATTATTCTCCAGTACACAAGGGGTCAGAATGACCAATGGTCAACATGGTAGAATGACAACATTGGAACTTACATGGGAATTGAACATTCCATCATCAGATTTTCAATGAAATGGATGGCTGAAGAGTTGTGAATTGGAGTAGTTTGTAGCCTGTCCATTAAAGTATTAAGATTGGCTATCTTAATATAAAGCTGAGCACTGAATGTATATATGTGTGGAGATAGTAATCTGAACCAACTGATGATTTCTGGTTTAGCATAAAATACATATATTGGTGATTATTTATCTTTTCAACATGCGTGTGATCAGCTGGGTCAGCAATATGAGATGACTTGGAGAGTTGAGGGTCGTGTAAAAGTCAGAGTTCGAATCCCTTATATATTAATTAAGATAAAAACTGACAAGAAACAAAAAAAAAATGATAAAGTATTAAAGATTTGAAAAAGAATCATTTAAGGTTTGTGATGTAGTTTATAAATCAGAAAAGCATTCTATTAAGTTTCCTTTTAATAGTTATGATTTCCAGAGAAAAATGGTTTAGTAATTATATTAATTTTATGTTTATCCACGGTATTGTTAAAGATTTTAAATAAATGAATTTTTAATGCACTAGATATATTTTTATCTAAAAAACTTTAAGATTAATTACACCTTTACCCCACTTAGCAATGGCAATAGGTCCTCCAAAACTCATCATTAAGCAAGAATATTGTATACAGAATATGTATTTATAACGGGAGTCTATTGGAAAACAAATGGTCAGTTCTAGTTGATGTAAAATATCCACATTGGTTTTCGAGCTCAAAGATTTTCTTGATTTTTTGATGGCAATGATGACTAAATACCGTATCTAAAAGAAAAGTTTTATATCACTAGGAAAAAAAAATGCATATTTTCACTGTTTAAAATGTACAATACAGTAAAAATAAAGAGAAAGTGAAACTAAAATTGAATTTAAGAGTTTTTATATTCTTCCGCAGAAGTTTTTCATCGTAATGAAAAAAAAATCCATACTGAAGTGCTTTTTTTTTAAATTTGTATTACAATACTGCACATTTATGTTTATTATTTATGCGAAATTATTCAAATTAAAAAAACAATGTTTAATTATAAATTATTTAATTGAACATAAAGACAGTCAACTTTAGAAAAAAAAATCAACTTATTTTAAAAGAAAAAAAATCTGTTCTAATTTTCTAAAACATATGCTTTTACTAATGTAACAGTGCCTCCCCGCCCCCTTCTGGTGTAGAAAAATTATTTATTAACACTTATTTTAAATGTAATCTGTTTTTTTTTTTTAAATTTTTTTTCTAATTCAACATTCTCATTTTAAAATGTTATTTTTCTTTTGATTTTAAAGCACTTGGGTGTACGTAATGAAGGAACACACACACGCAATTTAATATTAGTATTTAGTATTTTCCTGAAAGTTTGTGATGATGGTATTTTAGTTGTACTGTTTTCATCATCTAATATAAGTGTTGAATGTCTAGAAAAATTAAACTTTATTTAAATAATCCAAGTACTGTACATTATATTTAAATAAAGTTTAATTTTTCTAAAAACATTCAACACTTATATGTTGTACATTATATTTAAATAAAGTTTAATTTTTCTAAAGACATTCAACACTTATATGTATATGGTATTATAGATTCAGTAATTATATATATATATACTAAATTTATGTTTTATAATCAAAATACTAAATGCAGCACTAACATTTTGCTTTGTGAATAAAACATTGTATGTGCTATACAATTACAGTAAAGTATACGTATACCTGCATATGTATTACAGAAATGTACTTTTGCTTTTGAGTAAAATGTATTTAAAATACCTATTCTCTTATGTCATCAGTGACACAAAATTCAAGATGGCTGCCAAAAAAGATTTTTAAAAAAATTTTCCCGATCGTTATAGCGAATAATCGATTGTACATTGAAGTAGTGGATACAAATTGATGATGATCGCTATTGCGAAATATTGCTAAGTAGACAATCGCTAAGTGGGGTAAAGGTATATTACTTTCCATAAATGTATTAATATTTATTTTAAAAATCTTTGTCTATTTATCAGAAAAAAACAACAAACAAATGGAGCATATACTTAAACATATGTGAGCTAAGCTTTAAATTTGTAAAATTAGCAAATTTTGCCTAGTGCACTTTCAATTAATTAATTGTACTAGTCATAGTAATGGCATTGACTCTGGAAAGAAAACTGTTGGGCTTATTATCCAGAAAAATTAAAAGAATATAAAACTGGAAAATTTGTTTTGTTAAATAAATTGTCCACAGAAATATACTTTATCCATGGTTTGTTTGCTAAAAGATAGCTTTTATAATTTTTTATTTGCAATCTGTTTGGCAAGGTTACCTATTATAAAAAAAAAGAAGAAGAAATTAAAACTTGTTATTATGCTTTCAATGTCAGACTAATAGAATTAAAAGGATTTATATTGGAAAATTAAGAGTTTAATATTCATTACTTGAAATTAATAGAATAAAATAAAATTATTATTAATTTTTAATAATTTGGTTTATTTTACTATACAAGAATACGTAAAATAATAGATCTACACATATAAACAATGCATAAGAGAGATGTTTTGCATAGAACTATAAGGATTGAAAAAAAAATTAGTATAAATAAGTTAAAGAAAATGATATATTGTCAGTAGGCAATTCTGCTTCTTTAAAATACATATTTGAAAAGTTTTTTTATAAGTGAAAAAAATTTTTTTAACATTACTGTGGCAAATGCAGTTAAATTAAAAAAACAAGAATGAAAATATTTCTTCGTTTTTGATATCTTCTTACCTGTTTGATTATGAATGTTGCATGTATATTTAATTCTATTGAGAGTTATAAGATATATAAATCATAATGCATTAGTTTGAAAATAAAATTATTCATATATTCATTTTATTTTTTTTCTTAGAAATATAATATTATTAGAAAAGGTAATGGTAAAAGTAATAAATAGTTTTAGAAATGATAACAGAATAAAAGTAAATTTAAAATGAGGTGGATAAAAGGAGGATTGGACCCATAGCTGAGAAAACATGGTAGCTGCCTCAATTGCTGAATTGATATAAGCATTAAAATGAGATATATTAAAAAAATATTTTTATTAAATCAATGGTGAGGGAAAATAACTAAATTAAATTTTAAAAAATTGGTGATGTTTCCCACATCTTTCCATTAATCAAATATTCTTTAATGGACTATTTTAAAGAAATACTAATAATACTTCAATAATATTTAAAGATGTAGATTTCAAAGCTTGATTTAGCACAAAAATGAATTAGCCAGCCCAGAGTCAGAGAATAGCTAAATTAATATAAAGTAAATGAATGGAAAAATATTTGAAATAATATTATGAACATTCAACATTTTTATAAAAAAGATTGTTTAACTCTTTTTATTGAATTAAAGATTATGAAAATATTAAAGTTGTCATTTGCTTTTATTATAATGATATCACTTATAATTTATTATCATGAATGCAGTAACAAAAATGATGCATCTAACAAAAAAAAAATCCATCTAAGTCCTATAGTTCATCATTAACATATTTATTATTTATTTTAAAAATGAATAAATAATCTTGCAAAACAATTAATATTAAATAATTCTATATTAATATTATTGTTGGCATAGCAAAACAGTTAATACTTCATGATTTAACATATTTAATAACTAAAAATGGAATAAGAAAGAAAAAAAATTATGACTGACTTTTTATCACATACTAAAATACATCTCTAATTTCAGTATGCACAATATATATATACACCTGGGTCTTGTTTTATGCAGTAGATAGTTTCCACAGAAAACCCGCATTAAAAAAAATTGCACAAAAATAGACTTAACTTACCTTGAAAAATGGGGGATAGGTTCTATATTTTTCAGAATTAGCATAAAAGCAAAGCAACAAGGAAAAATTATTTTAAAATTTGTATTAAAAAAATAAGCAAATAAAGTATGACTAATAAAAAATTTCAAATATTTGAAAAAAATTAATACAAGACAAACTTTTTTTTACTTTTTTATTAACTACAGCATTTAATTTTACATTTTTCATAATATTTTAATTATTACCACTAGTGTTCATTTGTAAACTGGTAAGAAATCAGACTTGATGTGATGTGATGTATTGTAGCTTCTCCTTAAATGAAGTCAAGAATTTCTCAGCAATTATGCCCAGAGAAACCTGTTAACCACTTTATTTTTATTCATGATGCTATGTACAACTGTGCTGTGTTAATGGTTTTCTGCTTCTATATTAAAAAATGAGATCATAATCAAAACAAAAAGATTATACATTATCATTAGAAAGATTATTTTCAGTTTATAAAATCTTGTTTTTTTTATTTTAAAAATCTAAAAGATTATTTAAATACGGTTTAAGAGTTTAAATTTTTTGAATATTTATTGTGATATTTTTATATGTAAGTATAAATCTATTATTATTATTTATTCATTAGTATAAATAGGTTAGTTACATAGAAGCTAAAAATCTAAATACTGCTTCAGGCCATATTCACATTAGCTGCTAATATAATGTTATATTTTTGAAAAAAAAAAGTATTTCAAGTCAAAATAAGTTATTAATAATTTAAATTTCTTGTTATCCAATAAATATAGTGAAATATGAAAGATATTAAGAAGAAACATGAATCACATAACTTCAAAATCGCTTTAAAATAATCCACATAAAATGAGATCCAGGTATATATATATATAATTTAGTTTGACTCTTTTATGTAACTGGCCATTTTTATTCATTTAATATGAATTGTGCATATACAAATATATTTTACATTATTTAGCCATGGTAATTCTGATTCTAATTTTTTTATGTGTTCATAAGATAATGCCAATTATGTAAAACTTTTAATAATTAGAAAATAATGATTGAACGATTTAGCAGCCTAAAAACCCTTATTACAATTTTCTAAAAAGCTGTAAAGAAATAATGTCACTTTAATTAAGAGTTTCTATAAAATTTCTGATAAGCAACTAAGCTTATATATTTGCCTAAAGGTTTGTGATGATGGCATTTTAGTTGTATTTATATGTTGTACTATTCCATTATCTAACATATAAGTACAACTGTCAATGTTTTTTTTATTATTTCTATTTATAGATGTCTTATTCTCCACAAATATGGATAAACTTAGTAGTACACAGAATCTAACATGGTTTGTTTTGCACAGGGTAACAACTATTATGCTTGCTGTACTTCTCATTAAAGGATTAGAAATAGTTGTAATATGAATAATGATGATAAGAATATAAGATAACTATGGGGAAATAAAAATGTGTATTTTGCTTTTTTTAAATATAATTATGAAGTGTATAAAAACTTTTCTTGGTTGGTCTCTTTAATACTATATGTAGCTAAAAAATTGTAAATATTTTTCTTTGTTAGAGCTTTTTTGTAAAATATATCTTGGAGAAGAAAGAAATTTAAATGAAAGATAGATGACTATAAGTTGTTTTTTAAAAATTGAATAAAGAAAAATCTCAAATTGTGAATTTGATTTGAGGTTTAACTTGGTGTCTTTTAGACATTGAATAATTGGATATATCAATAAATGGTTAAAAATATCAAAAATTGGTTTATACAAGAATGATTGCCAATTTTGTCAATGTTCATGCTCCAATAGTTATATTCAGAAAGTTCAGAGAATAAAGTATTTATTGCTGGATAGTGTTGTGCAATAAAATATACTGATATATTTTTGAAAACTTGTTAGAACAAACAGTAAATTATGCCATATGTTAATTTTTGGTTCCAGAAAATGAAGTGGTTTATTATTATTATTCTGTTTTTATGAATTACATAGATTAATTAGCACGATCACTTTATTTGGATTAATGAACTTATAATTATAAAGTAAGTTAGATGTAATTGTAGCTCAAAATATTATAGATGCATTTAAAGAAATAGTTTAACAGACAGAACATAGTTTAGTGTAATCAATAGTACCATTAATATTTTACTTTCTTTTCAAAATTAAGTAGTTGAAATTTGATGCCTTTTAGAAGCAATAATGTTAAATTTCAATAGCTTGTAAACCAGTAAAATTACCAGTTTACATTTTAACACTGGTCATGTTATTAAGACATAAAATTGTATTAAGAGATGTGTTGTGGAAGCAAATAAGCCTAGAGCATCCTGGCAGGTTTTAAAATAATTGTAGTATTATTAAAAAAAATATTAAATAAAAACATTATATTAACTGCTTATTGAATAATAAAATAAATTTTGAAATTCATAATCAATATAAAGTATGAAGTTCAATGATTGACACGAATAAAAATATTATTTGACACAATGAAAGCAATAATAAAAAAAAATAAAAATATTTTAATCAAATTAAATTAGAAAACCGCACTCATTATATGATAATGATAAGACTTTGAACAGTTAGAGGGTATCTATCATCTTTGTTTGAATTAACATGGTAGAACTCAGAGAACAGCATTTAATATTATTTATATAATATTGACAGAGATGTTCAATTTGCAGAGTTTAAACTGCATTTTTACAATCTTGAAAATTGGTGAATAGATCCTA